>JAJPUD010009644.1:0-20997 GCA_023553655.1 Myrmecobius fasciatus
AGCTCTAATTCAGGCCAATTTAGAATTACTGGAACAGAGTTAGTCCTGTTACATCTTGGTTGTGGGGAAACTCCCAGAAGAGGATATTCCTTCTCCAGATGTAGATAAGGTACCTTTTTTGCAGCTCTCTTCAAGGGATTTACCCAGAGTCAGCCAGTCAGTGTCAGAGGCATCCAGGTCTTTCTGACCTTCTTGAAGATCTTGATCCTTTATCCAGACCAGGCTGGCCCTCCTCAATAGCTGCTGTACCTTCCTGGGCTAATGACTTCTCCAGTGAGAGGCCAGTGTGACAACTGCCCACATCTTGAAGCCTCAGGGCCCTTGACACAGCCAGTATACTGCCACAATTGTAGGATGACACAATATCCTGGAATTTAGGAAAGGAATAGGACCTCTCCTGCTACCTGGGGAGACCAGAATGCCTGTCCTAACTTTATGTCTGATGAATTTTATTTTTGATTTAACACTGATGAGGAGATTTTGAAATATGACATATTCAAAGTCACTTAAGAAAACATTTACCTTGTTCTCCAATATTTTCCATTGACACTGTGGGAAAGAAAAAACAGAATAATGCTGGCTGTGAGTAATATGCAGCATTTATTGACTTTACTATTTAATTTTTAAGAATCAGAAAGGATTTCAGGCAGAGGATCACAGAGACGGGTAGACAGGACTATAATAAAGCATCCCATACAGAAGAAACTATCTGATTTAAAACACAATCGGAAGAGGTCATCCATCCTCACATTAAGCAATCCCCAAGGGAGAAATAGCCACTAAAAAATAGATCAATGTCATTTTGAAGGAGAAGGAGGCTTGAGTGGGAGGCCTCTGAGATCCGGCCTTGGCTTTGTGCCATTCAACACTGTTATCAATTCATTCAGCAAAGGGCCCAGAGAAACAATCTAATTCAATCCACAGCCAGCCCAGAATTCCTTCTACAACAGCCCTTGCAAGTGGGTGGCCAGTCTTTGTTTAAACATCTCTAGTGATGGAAAATTCTCTACCACCTGAAGTAGCTCACTCAACATTCAACACAAAATGGAAAATTTCAGGGACATGAAATTGAAAAACTTTTGCACAAACAAAACAAAAATATTACTATAAGGGAATCGTCTGATTTGGAAAAATAAGATTTTTGTATTTAATTTCTCAGATAGTGGTCTGAGATCTAATACATAAGATAATACATAACTAATATGTAAGATAATGAGTCATTTTTTCAGTGGATAACAATCCTAATTGTTAAGAGGTTTTTCTTACATCTGTCCCCTTTCTTCTTTTGTCTGTTCCTGCCAATGGGAATAAGTCTAATTCTTCTTAATAATAATAACTAGTATTTACATAATGCCTACTATGTGTCAGGTACTGAGCTGATGCTTTGCAAATAGGATCTCATCTTCTACCTGAAGGTCACTTTCCTTTCCTAAATCCCCTATTCCCTCTATATATAGTTGGTGATCTTCTCCATCAGATTCTACAAATGAAAGTATGGGGTGCCTTTCACATTTAAGGCTATCTGTAGAATTACAATTAACCAAACAAAATTATCATGAAACACAAAATAGAAATTTTCAGATGAAATTGAAAAAAACTTGCATAAACAAAACTGATATTATTACTTTAAGAAGGGAATCACTTCATTTGGAAAAAAAATTGTATCTAATTTCTCAGTGGTAACAGTGGTAATATCTAATATATTAGATACACATCTAATATATAAGATAATACATAATACATAACTAATATGTAAGATGATTTATCATTTTCCTAGTGGATTAGCAATCAAAGAAAATGAACAGAGTTCAAAAGAAGAATTGCAAACTATTAACCATCCTATCAATGATGTTCCCAATGACTAGTGATAGCTAAAACGTAAATCCAAATTATTCTGAAGCCTGGTTTTCTGTCTAGCAAAGAGCATAAGAGATGGACATAGCCCACGGTGGAAGGGCCACAGAAAGGCAAGTACATTCATATACTTTTTTTTTTCCTGAGGCAATTGGGGCTAAGTGACTTGCCCAGGGTCACACAGCCAGGAAGTGTTAAGTGTCTGAGATTAAATTTGAACTCAGGTCCTCCTGACTTCAGGGCTGATGCTGTATCCCCTACGCCACCTAGTTGCCCCTTCAATTCATATACTCTTGCTGGAGCTGCAAATTAATTGAACTTTCCAAGAAAGCAATTTGGATATATAAAGTCATTAAAAAGTCCATTTGTTCCTTTGACCCTGAGATGTGCTAAATCATTTGGCCCAAGGGAAGTGTAGGAAGGCAACAAGCATTCTTTAACAAATGTTACCTCATTTGATCCACCCAACAACTGGGAGGTAGATACTCTTATTATCCCCACTTTACAGAGGAGGAAACTAAGGTAAATAGAAGCAAAGTGACTTGCCTAGAGTCAGAGGGCTAGTTAGTCTGGGAGTTGTGGATACCAAGAAAGATTCTTATGCACCAAAATATCCACGGCAGCACTTTCTGTGGTGGCCAAAGTAGATGCCCATCTATTGGTGGATGACTAAAGAGTTGGTGCCCTCGGATTGTTTTTATAAAATAAAAACAATGAAGAAGAATTAGGAGGAGGCCAAAAAGAATTACAGGATGATATATAGGGAAAAAAGCAGAAATAGGAGAATAATATAAAAATAAATCAATAGCAGGTGTTTATTAAGTACCTACTACACAGCAGGCACTGTGATAGGTGAAAGGGCTATAAATACAAAGAAACAAACAGTTTCTACTTGGCCCTAAAAGATGAGAAAGAACATTGTCCAGAAACTGAAAACTGAATGGATGCCCATCATTTGGAAAATGGCTGACTAAATTATGGTATATGAATGTTATTGTTCTATAAGAAATGACCAACAGGAGGATTTCAGAGAGGCCTGGAGAGACCTCATGAACTGATGATAAATGAAGTAAGCAGAACCAGATCATTGTACACAGCAACAAGATTATGTGATGATCAATTCTGATGGTTATGACTCTTTTCAATAATGAGGTGATTTAGGCCAGTTTCACTGGACTTGTGATGGATAGAGCCATCTGCATCCAGAAAGAGGATCCACATTCATGTGGATCATAACAATATTTTCACTTTTGTTGTTGTTTGCTTGCTTTTTGGTTTTTTTTTCCCCTTTTTGATCTGATTTTTCTTGTGTAGCATAATTGTGGAAATATGTATAGAATTGCACATTTAACATATACTGGATTACTTGCTGTCTAAGGGAAGGGAGAAAAGATGTAAAAATTTGAAACATAAGGTTTTGCAAGGGTGAATGTTGAAAACTGCATATATTTTGAAAAAAAGCTAAAAAAATTTCTTGTTTAAAAAATACTCAGATTTTTATTAAAAGCCTTTACATGTGGTTCTAAGCATCCCCCCCCCAAAAAAAAACCAAAACCACAACCAAAAAACAAAATTGCCCTTTGCTTCTGGCAGAGGTGAGAGACTATGAGTATGGAATTGTTTGTGATGGTTGACTTTGCAGAACCTTTCTCTCTTTGTTTCAAGGGATGGCTCAATGGATAGTGGAGGGCAATAGGATGCAAATCAGTGATTTAAACAGAAAAAAAAAAGGACCATAAAAATAAAATCAGAGGCAGCTAATTGGCATAGGAAATAGAGCTCTGCATCTGGAATCAGATTCAAATCTGCTTCAGGCATTTACTCCGGTGTGTGTGACCCTAGACAAGTCACACAAATTCTCTCTGCCTCAGTTTCCCATTTGGAAAAATAGGGATAATAGTATCTACCTCACAGGGTTGTAACTATGAGATGTTTGTAAAGCACTTTGCAAACCTTGAAGTAATTATATAAATACTAGCACCATTATTATTAGTTAAAATTATCCATTTCTAAAAACTTTGCAAGTGAGTTCTTTTTTAAACTGTGCTTCCTTATCTCTACAGGATCAGGAGATCAGGAGATCAAGTACTGTTGGCTGCACATCTCAGCATCAGAAGGATCCTTCTCTAGAGAGCTAGAGAAAAATTCCCAGTGGCCCTTGGTCCTATGTGACTTTCTCCTGTTTTTGTGGCTACAGAAGGGGACAAGTGCTCAGGGTTTTCATGAACATTAACTGGGTCTCGGATAATCTACAAGTTAGTCTTGCTCTCTGTCCAGGGAGGAGCATGCTCCTGGAGGAAGGGACTTCTCCCCACATTGACATTCTCCCTATATATGAAAATAGATGAGAAAAGGAAGTGGCAAGACAGTGGGAAGGAGCGAAGGAGGGAAGCAGGAAGGTTCCCAGCTGTTCTTTGGAAAGAACTGGCAGAACCACAGAACAGGCAGAGTGGGTTTCTGTGTGTGCTCAGAGGCTACAAGGAACAATTTTACAGGACACTGTTTACCCCTGTTCAGCAGGACTTGAGAAGGGTCTAAAATTGGAAGCCATCAGGAGGATAGGCAGCTGCTGGGTGGACATCTGTGGGCAGTGAAGAGGCAGAGAGATCTGTAGAGCTCTTGGCAAAAGTCTCCTCCCCAAAAAAGCCAGTCTAGACTAGGTAGTCACTTAGTTATCTACAAGGACCCTCATCCTGGGAAGGTGAGGGTCTGTTTTTCACTATGGTGGCTGGTAACACTCCAGGGAGGGGAGGTAGCTCTTTTCTCCTGAGCAGAAGCTTTTTCTGGTTAAACCAAAAATCTGGGCGGCTTCTGCAAGTCTTGATTGCAATAACTAATTTGTTTCTGTTCATTTGGTCAAATAAGTCGAGTCACAGTCTAACCAGAACTTCTCCCATTCTTGGCCAAGTTGCCACAATTGTAATCTGCAGTCTCAGTGATGAAGGATGAGGACATGAACAAAAAGGTGCTGACCTCCATGGGAACAGCTGAAGGGCTCCTAGTGAGCCAAAATCCTCGCACCCAGACCCAAGCCCTAGACCATTCAGGGGCATGACCCCACCCCCAGCACCTGTGCCATCAGGAGCATGTATGGCACAAGGGCTGGGTCCTCCTGTGCAACCTGCTAGTGGAGAGAACTTGGACTAGTCACTTAACCCCCACCTCCACCCTACTATGCCCCAGCTACTAGAGATATAAAATGAACTCACTAGCACCTGAAGGCAGGGAGCTGGATCAAATGACCTCATGTGCTTTTAAGTCAAACTATGGAAGCAAATCTTGCCCCTGATGCTGGTCAAAACCAATTCATTCAATCTCTTAGCTCTCAAATGAGGGAACTGGACTAAGTGATCTCATCCAGCTCTAGATGGAAGGTCCTCTGATTTCTGACTTGTCACAGCTGGGATCTCCTGGCTACCGGGCAGTCAGAAGTCTCCCATCCCAGATTCCAGACAGCCACTCTGCCATGGACTCCTACTCAAGTTCTACCTGAATCAAAGCTACAATTTCCTGAAGCAAAAAACCATTAGGGTCCCTGGGAATCTTTGTCTCCCCCAAAATCTGCAATCCCCAAGCCCAACCAGCCACAGGCTCACAAAAAAAATACTGGAGGTCCTGAGCCTGGAGCAATGAGTCCAGTCCACTAAAAGGACCTCCCATCTCCATGGACAAACCTGCCAGCACCCCTTCTCTCTGCATGCTCTTTTGAAAGCAATCCTTCTCTGGAGATAATTTATCTACAATTCACCTCCAAGAGTTATCACTAGGTAAACAGATAAAATAATGCTTTCCAGGTACTTCTTTCCCAACAATCCATTTGCTACTTCCTTGCTGTTCTTCCTAAATTCCAATCCTGGTCCGTGTTAGGTGGGGCAAGACCCTGGGGTGACCAGGAAAGAGCTCCTTTTGGAGGCCAGGGGTCTCACAGTGGCTGCTAAGACCCCATGATGAGTTTTGGCAGCCAGACCATGTGCTGATTCCTACCAGCCTGCAAGCTCTGATGCATGTCTTCCTCCTCTGGAATGAGGAAGCATTAAATGTGATGACTTTGCTGTCCTTTTGTGCATCTGTACAGTAAAAACACCTTGGGAAGCCAAGAAGGAGTGAGTTTAAACAGATTAGGTACCTGGTGATCAGAATGAAGAAAGCACATTTCCCCTTACCCCCACCCAAATATTACACTGGCTGAGACGGTTCAAGCCCCAGTCCCGTTTTCTCTCTGATTCTTGTGAGGAGATTGTAAAATGTTGGCAGATAGACAAACCCACAGTTAAAAAATCCAACAAACCCTATATAAAGCCTAAACTGAGATTGGGAACAGACAAAAAATAAAATATGGATTAGGACTCTCCACAATGCCTCCTAAATATTAATAGCCCAAAGGCAGAATAATAGAACAGGGGCCAGAAGAAGGAGGAAAAACATGCAGGTTAAGGTAATTTCTGCCTGTTTTTTAGCCCTTTTCAGAGATGGAGATACAGCAGCTTCTTGGAGGGAAAGAACTGGGGCATTCCCTGTCCACTGAAAGAAACAAGCATTTATGTAGCACCTACTGTATACCAGGTGCAAAGATGATCTCATTTGTTCCTCACAATAAAGGTGGATGCTGTTATTATCTCCCTTTTACAGATGAAGAAACTGAGGCATACAGAAGCTGAGGCACTTGCCCCTGGTCTCCTGAGGCCACATTTTATTATTATTATTTTTTTTATCAATTAAAGCTTTTTATTTTCAATATGCATAGATAATTTTTCAACATTGATCCTTGTAAAAACCTTTGTTCCAAATTCCCCTCCCCCTTCCTCCCATCTCTTTCCCTAGATGGCAAGTAATCCAATATATGTTAAATGTTTTAAAAATATACATTAAATCCAATATGTGTATATAGATTTATACAATTATCATGCTGCACAAGAAAAATCAAGTCAAAAAGGATTAAAAATGAGAAAGAAAACAAAATACAAGCAAACAATAACTTGAAAATGCTATGTTGATCAAGGGGCAACTAGATGGTACAAGAGATAGAATACCAGTCCTGAAGTTAGAAGGACCTGAATTCAAATATGATTTCAGACACCTACTAGTTGTTGGATCCTAAGTAAGTCACCCCAATTGCTTAAAAAAAAAGTCATTTAAGTATAACTCCTGAATTTTTCACGTAAGAAAACTTGCTCAGGCTAAAGGAATAGCTGGTATTTGAAGCAGAATTTGAATCCAAGTCTCCATGACTCCCCACAATAGCATGTTTTTTTAAATCACGAGCACCTCTTTTGAACCCCAGCAAAATGAATTAGTATAATAACAAAATAGAACTTAGGAAGGCAGTAAGAAAACTGTAAGTTAAGAAGTACTAAATTTCAGTACAAGTCAGCCAAGAAAAGTATGAATTCATTTTTGGATTCTGCTGTTATGCTCTATTATTTTGCATTCTAAACCACACTAACATTTATAGAGAGATGGCATCTTCTATATCCAGGGGAGCTCCACTGCAGCAGCTCTCTCCTCTCAGTTTGTGGTGACTATGAAGATGGGGCTTTCTATAGAAAATAGTGAGACCTGCCTGTTCATTTTCCATATTTTCATCAAGTTCATGGAGAAGGGCTTTATAGAGGCAAGAAAGCCAGCACCTGGGCCAACTGTGGTCAATGTCAACTCAGTCTCCTTTTGGGGGAACAGCACTACACGTTATTTTTTTCACTTATCTTTTATCTTCGTTGCTTTCAGATAAATTGAAAATTCACTCTTTGAATCAATGCTTTTAAAATTGTGTCACTCAAATATGGAAATACATTTAGAAGAATTGCACATATTTAACCTGTATTGAATTGCTTGCTGTCTTGGGGAGGGAGGGTGAGGGGGAGAAAAAATTGAAACACAAAGTTTTGCAAAGATGAATGTTGAAAACTATCTTGATATATATTTGGAAAAACAGAATGCAATTAAAAAAATAAAATTGTGTCACTTCCAGCATGAATTTCTGCTTTCTGAGTTTTCTGGACATATTTCCACTTTTTCATATGGCACACTGGGAAACAGAGAAATTGGAATCCAATGGGGGCGATTTTGTCATCACCATGAAAAGTTTGTTATAGAAATGCTGGCAGATCTATTCATATTGCTGTTTGTTGTCCTTCCAGTTCTGTCTATAAATGCCCTTTTGTTTTTGGCTCCTTTGGATCTCCTACCCATCTCCTTGGAGGCTGGTTCTCCTTTCTGCTGATCTTCACTTTATGGAGCACTGCAGTTTATATAGGATCATCCCTCTGTCTTCTCTAAAGGCTAGATTGGTGCTGCCCTCGGCTGCAAGGTCTCTGCACAGCAAGGATGTGAACTGCTTTCTGTATTTTTTCAACCTCCTGGTCGTGGTGACTGTTTTATATATAAGTTCAATATTTATAGGATATGATGAATCTCTATGTCAATGTCCTTTTTGTTATTCATTTCCCATTTGGGGAACAATCAAAAAAAGGTTTTTTGAATAGGTCAAGTTAGAATAGTTTTAACTTCATATTTCTTCTTAACATTTACTCTTTCTTCTAACTTGTTTTGACCTTGCCCTAGAGAGTTGATGGTCTGATTATATAACCAAATCACCCAAAGTATACACACAGATGTAAAAATACACATATATGCAGTGTATATATATATATATATATTTTTAAAATAAGTATTTGATTAGAAAACGGTGTTCATGGGGCAGCTAGGTGTCACAGTGGATAGAGCACCAGCCTTGAAGTCAGGAGGACCTGAGTTCAAATCTGGTCTCAGACACTTAACACGTCCTAGCTGTGTGACCCTGGGCAAGTCACTTAACCCCAATTGCCTTAGCAAAAAAAAAAATGATGCTTTTATTAAGCACTTACTTTTTGAAGCAGTTACATTTTTGCTATATGTGATATATTTAATATATATTATTGCTGTCGAGCAATTTCTAACTCAAAGAGAGTATAAAGTATATAGATATCTTTTGATATCTAATTTCTTAATCCAAAATGAAATATTTCAATCTATTTCCCATTGCACATGTTTAACATATATTGGATTACTTGCCATCTATGGGAGGGGGTGGGGAGAAGGGAGGGAGAAAAAAAATTGCAATACAAGGTTTTGCAAAGGTGAATATTGAAAACTATCTATGCATGTTTTAAAAAAAAAAGCTTTTAAAAATAAAATAAAAAAACAAGAAAAAATTTATCTTCCCCAGAGCCATTTTTGACCTAATGTCACTAAGTATTAGGGCAGGTAGGTGACATAGTAGATAGAGCACTGGGCCTGAAGACAGGGAGACCCGAGTTCAAATCTGGCCTTAAATTCTTACTAGCTGGGTGATCCTGGACAAGTCACTTTATTCTGTTTGTCTCATTTTCCTCATGTATAAAATGAGCTGGAGAAGGAAATGGCCAACCACTCCAGTATCTTTGCCAAGAAAACCCCAAATGGGGTCACAAAAAGTCTGAGATGATGGAACAACAATACCACGTATTAATTTATATGGAGAACTATTTTGGAGCGTCTTATCAAAGTCTCTAGAATCTTTCTGCCTCTTCATTTTCTGTTATCAGATGATGGCCTAAAGCTGCAGTGATCTTCATGGTCATCTTGGAGCACTGAAAGGCCAGATGTCCAAGAGTCCCATTTCATGAGGTCAGGTCAATAAGTCAATAAGCTTTTATGAAGCACTTACTATGTGCTGGGCAATTTGGCAAGTATGGAGAATATAAATTCAAGTAGAAAGAAGGATAGTTCCTGTCTCCAAGGAGCTTACATTCTGACAGAGGAAGAAAATATATAAAAGGAGATTGAAAAGTAGGGGAATTGGGGATAGTGAAGAAAGGAATCCAGAGAAGCAGGCACAAACTGAAGGAAATGTTTCTGGTTGGCTTTGATCACCCAATAAAGCCAATTCTGTTATTCTAGATTTACTTGCCTAAAGAGTGCTGCTGGGTGGTTCTTCCATTGAGTTGATCCTTCACTAAGTCTTCACCTGCAGTGATAATGTCAGAGTTCGGTGTCTCCAGTGTATGTCACTTTGTTTATTATTTGTCCAAGATCTCCCATGTAGAGTACCAAAAGGATACCAGTTTATGAATGGTCAGTGGTCCCCTTCCTACCACTTAGCCATCAACAATGCAGAAGGGAATTATAAGATAGATTTGTAGTTGGAAGGGACATTATAGGCCACTGAGTCCAACCTTCCTCATTTGACAAATGAGGAAACTGAGGCACAGAACATTAAAGTGACTTTCCCAGGATCCTATAGGTCATGGAAGAACTGGCAATGCCTTTAGGAGCCCAGAATCCCTCATACCACAAGGATGCTAAGATGGGGCTTCTGTACAGTTAGAAACCATTAAATTCAAGTCAGTGACCGGCACACTGCTGCATAAAGAATTATCTGTTGTGTCCTTGGTCTTCTTCATTTAGCTTATATTCTTTCTCTACTAAAAATTTAAATCCTCTGAGGGCACTCATTAGATCATCCACTTATTGTTGACAAACTAATAATCATTGCTGAAGGACATATAAATTATTACTGTGAAGAACATGGCACTCCACAATTAACACCCCATGTGACTTATCCCTGCTTTGAAGGAGCCCCAAATCACCCAAAGGCCTTTCAGAATCGGAAGCTGCTGTACACAGCCTCCACACTCTCGCTGCAGATGATGGTCCCTAGTCTCCTTCAATAACTTTAGCTACGATTCTTCCTAATGAGCTGACTATCAGGGATCTCAAAGGGATGAAAAAGAAGGAAGGCATTGCTGGAGGAAGGCATGGCAATAGCATCAGAGGCTGCAACAGACAGCTCATTCATTGCCTACTCCCAGAACCCTCGCCAACTTCCCAGCACACCATGGTTTGATTTCTTCCACTGTGATGTGATTCAGATGGCAGTCCCTTAGATCATTTCCCTGGTCCCCTTGAGCTCTGTGATCTGCTCTGTTATTTCAGAGAAGGAAATTGCTGAAAGAACTAGAAGAAAGTCCAAGGATGATGACTTAAAAAACTGGCAAAGGGTTAAATCATTGTCATCTCCTCTGGGTTAGAAAAGGGGAGCTAGGTGGTTGAGGGGACAGAGTACTGGCCCTGGAGTTAGGAGGATCTGAGTTCAAATCTAATCTTGAATTCTTCTAGGTATGCGGTCCCAGGCAAGTCACTTAACTTTGCTCAGTTTCTTTATCTGTCAAATGACGACCAAACCAATATCTTTTCCAAGTAGACTCCAATTAAGGTCCAAAAGAGTCAGATATGAATAAGAACAAAAACCACTGGGTAAGACTTTCATGTGGAGAAAGATTGAAGGCAAAAGGAAAAAAAAAAGATGACAGAGGATGAGACAGATAGATGGTGTTATGGGAATGATGAATATGAATCTGGCCAGACTTCAGGAGGTAGAGAATAGAAGGTATTCTGTGGCCCATGAGGTCACCAAGAGGAAGACATGGCTGAATGACTGATTGTAGGCATTCAGAAATAAAGTGGAAACAGTTCCTCCCTCCCCAAAGTTTGCATTCGTTCAGAGGAAACATCTATGAATATTACAAAATAAACACAAGGCAGATAGTGGGGTAGGGAAGTCCCCAGCATGGAGGGGATCAGCTTTCATGTAGCCTCTTGAACTTAGATATGGGAAGACAGTGGTAAGGAGGGAAGGCATCCCAGGTGTGAAGCATAGCCTGGGAAAAGATATGAACATGGGAGATAGAGCAGCCTCTATGAGGAACAGAAAGAAAGATTGTTCAGCAAACAAATGGGATAATGTGAGAGCAGTCTGGAAGGAAGTCTGGAAGGAAGAGGCTGGCTTGTGACGGGTTTTAAGTACCAGGCAGAGAATGCTAGTAACTGAGAGGCTCTGGGAGTTCACTGAATGGGGAAGTAACATGGTCAGACCTGCTCTTTGGGAGAATCCCTTTGGTAGCCGAGCCAAGGATGGATTCTAGAGAGAGACACTTGAGGTAGAGAGGCTAAGGGAGGGTCCTGTGGGAGTCCAGGTGGAAGGTGAAAAGAACCTGGAGCAGGGTAGGGGCAATGTGAATGGACAGAGGAGAACCAATGCAGAGAGGGGGAGGTAGAAACAACAAGATTTAGCAACTCATTGGATGGCCATTGGGAGTGATGAGTTCAAGATAAGTCCCTACTATTGTCCACAATTGATGCCTTTTTAGGTGCTTGCCATGATGATCATTATGGAACCCTTGACCGAAATGGTCCCTTGGCAGCAGCTGTTTTATTTTGGCTATTGAACAACCTTTGGGTAATCACAGAGTACATACTGAATAGAGGGTGTTCCAAAAGGTTGAGGAGAATTTCAAGCTTCCAGATATAACTCAAACTTAGTCTTTTGGGACATCCTACAGACAAATGGCTGCTGGTGAAATCTACACACCTCCTACAAGATTCAAGCCTTTATTCCTCTATTTTTTCCTAAATACCCACATATTCCAAAGTGAGCCATATCATCATAGTTAGACAACAACCCCCTACAAGGGTACAGTAAAGCAACATTGCCTGCCTGGAGAAAAGCCCATGAAAGCAGACCATCCACGCTGTTAAAGATAGAAACTCACAGAAAGGAGAAATGCCGTGGCAGTTTCCAAGGATACCAGCGAACCCCTGCTGTGGAGCTCAAGCACAGTCCTCAGTGGTACAGAGCACCCCCTACATGAGGCGCTGCAGGTGGCGAGCAACAAGTAAGGTGGTGCTGGGCATCTTTGGCTATAATGCCTCCTGAATGCCCCTGTGGGCAGTAGCACAGGGCTCACCATCTTCAGGATCCCATAGCCAGCCTCCTTTCCATCTCCATAGAATCCCCACAGATACAGAGCCCATTCTGGTACCCACACAAGACATCCCCACTCTGAGTTTCTTCTCTGGCTATCCTCCAAGCTTGGATGCCTCCTTCTGCCTCTCAGCTTCCCTGGCTTCCTTCCAAACTCAACTAATGTCCCATTCTCTGCAGGTGGCCCTTCCTTCCCTCCCATTTACCCTGTACAGATCATGTATTTATATGCTGGTTTGCCTGCTATCATCCTTATTGATCTTGTGACCTCTTTGAGGGAAGGAGCTCTTTCTGCTTTTCTTCCTATCCCCGGTGCTTAGCACAGTGCCTGGCACACAGTAGGCACTTAATCCATGCTTATTAATCCACTGATGGATTGGGACAGACATCTGAGTCCAACCAGTTCAATTCCTTCATTTTGTAAAGGTAAAAGCTGAAACCCAGAGAAGTAAAGAGCCTGCCAAGGTTGAACAGGTAATGTCAAACTCAAGTTTCTCTTGTCTCTTGAGTCACCACTCTTTCCTGGCCCAACTCTCCCCTGAGATCAAAGTATGCAGTTAGTCAATCAACAAGCATTGATTAGGTATTGTATTAAGTGCCAGAGATACTAAAGAAAAACCAGAATCACAGTCCTAGTGCACAAGGAGCTTACAGTATGATGAGGAAGTTAATAAGCACACACATACAATAAATACATACAAAATACACTCAAGAGTAGACACAAGGGGACAGCTGGCTCCAACTGAGTGTCCTACAATCTTTGCAGAGTCACCATCATCCTTACCACCACCAACCACTATCATCTCCAGCAGCAGTGTTTACCTGTGCTTTTAGGTTTGCAAAGCACTCTATATGTCATCTCATTGGATCGACACGTCCAAAATCAAAGGCATCCTATTTTCTCCCACCTGCCTCTCCTCCCAACTTCTCTATTTATATTCCTTTTTTTATTATTGATACTTTTTATTTGCAAAACATATGTATGGGTAATTCCTAAACATTAACCCTTACAAAGCTTTCTGTTACAAAATTTTCCCCCCTACTCCCCACCCCTCCCCTAGATGGCAGGATATCCACTACATGATAATTATGTTAGAATACTTAAGAAATCGAATATATGTATAGTTATTGCATCATTTTTTTGTGCAGGAGAAATCATATCTACAAGAAAGAATAATCCAATAAAGGAAATACAATGCAAGCAAACCTTAATAGAGAACATGAAAATGTTATGTTGTGGTCCACATTTCACATCCCTCTCTCTGGGTGTATATGGCTCTCTTCACCAAACAATTGGAACTGGTTTGAAGCATTTCATTGTTGAAGAGAGTCATGTTCATTAGAACTGATCCTCATATAGTACTGTTGTTGCCGTGAATAATGATCTCCTGGTTCTGCTCGTTTCACTCAGCATCAGTTCATGCAAGTCTCTCCAGGACTCTCTGAAATCGTCCTGCTGGTCGTTTCTTACAGAACAATAATATTCCATAACATTCATATACCATAATTTATTCAGCCACTCTCCAACTGAAGGGCAACCATTCAGTTTCCAGTTTCTAGCCACTGCAAAAAGAGCTGCCACAAACATTCTTGCACATGTGGGGCCCTTTCCTTCTTTTATGATTTCTTTGGGATATAAGCCCAATAGAAACACTGCTGGGTCAAAGGGTATGCACAGTTTGATAACTTTTTGAGCATAGCTCCAAATTGCTCTCCAGAATGGTTGGATCCGTTCACAGCTCCACCAACAATGCATCAATGTCCCAGTCTTTCCACATCCCCTCCAACATTCATCTTTATCTTTTCCTGTCATTTTAGCCAATCTGACAGGTGTGTAGTGGTACCTCAGAGTTTCTATTTATATTCTTAAAACATCCTTTGCACAGCTGCCAGAATGATCTTCCTGTTGCCTAGATCCGAGCAAGAGAATGGCCTGCCTAATTATCATGTCCCTCCTTTACTTGTACTTGATCATAGAGACAATAGGGAGTCAGTGAAGTTTGCAGAGCAGGGGAGTAACACCATCAAACTTGTGCTATAGGAATAAAAACTTGTGTTATAGGAATAACCCTTTGTGGATAGAACAGGCAGTTTTCAGATGAAGAAATTTAAGCCATCTATAGTCATATGAACAAATGCTCTAAATCACTATTGATTAGAGAAACGCAAATTAAAACTCCTCCAAGGTACTACTTCATACTTATTAGATTGACTACTATAATAGAAAAGGAAAATGAAGAAGATGTGGGAAAATTGGATCAAGGGTGCATTGTTGGTGGAGTTGTAAACTGTTCCACTCATTCTGGAGAGAAATTTGGAACTATACCTGAGGAAATGGAAATCAAGGGAATGTTTATCAATTGGGGAATGGCTGAACAAATTGTGATATTAAATATGTAATGGAATTTTATGAAATAAACAGGTAGATTTCATGAAAATCTGGAAAGACTGACCTGCACTAATGCTGAGTGAAGCAGGAAAACATTGTACATAGTAACAGCAAAAGTTTGTAATCATCAACTATAATAGGCTTAGTTCATCTCAACAATTCAGTGATTCAAGGCAATTCTACTACAATGATCTAAAACAATTCAAAAAGACTCATGATGGAAAATGCCATTTACATTCAAAGAAAGAGCTATGGAGTTTGAATACAGATTGAGGCATACTATTTTCATTTTTTTTGTTTTTTCTTTCTTATGATTTTTTCCTTTTGTCTGATTCTTCTCACACAACAAGACTAATGTGGAAATATGTATAATATGATTGTACTTGTATAACCTATATCACATTGCTTGCCCTTTTGGAGAGGGAGGAGGGAAGGGAGGGAGGGAGAAAAAAAAGAAAATCAAAATATTATGAAAGTAAATGTTGAAAATAAACAATTTTTTTTAAAAAAAGAATAATCCCAGGGGCAGGTAGGTGGCGCAGTGGATAGAGCACCAGCCCTGAAGTCAGGAGGACCTGAGTTCAAATCTGGTCTCAGACACGTAACAGCTGTGTGACCCTGGGCAAGTCACTTAACCCCAATCGCCTCAGGAAAAAAAAAAGCAAAAAAAAAAAAAAAAAAAAAAAAGAATAATCCCTTGTGAAGAGGATGACCCCCAGTGATAGGAAATCCATTTCTTGAAGCTGTTTATTCTACTTTGCCATAGCTCTAACTACTAGGGAAAATTCCATATATTCCAGAAACATCTTCTCTTCTGCTATCCCTACTCACTGGGATCAGTTTTGTCCTCTGGACAAGAAATTGAGGAAATTAAAGGAATCTTCTATGGCCAAGTGGAACAAGTCTTTTTCACTCCGGGACTTCTCCAATTTTGGAACATGTTGCCATAAACTATACCTTCACCCATTAGACTGTTATTTCCCTGAAAGCTGGGATTACATCATTCCATCTTCTCATCCCCAAGGGACTTGGCATCTAAGGCATGGTCCTCTAGGTCCCATGTTCACTGAAGTTCCCGATACTGTCTGACCCACTGTCATTCAATGGAAGGCTTACAATATAGCATTCATATTTTTTAAAAAATAAGGCAATTGACACTATTTCCCCATTATGCTAATTTGGGTACAAATGGAAGCAAATCAAAATATCACTTAAGAGTAACCCTGTCTGAAAGTCAATTGGAGCTATATCCAGACCAGAAAATTAACTGTGCATACCCTCTGACTCAGTTATAGCATTGTAAGAACAATACACTAAAGAGACCAAAGAAAAAGGAAGATTACATTTTTTTTTAAGAGCAGCTTATTCTATGGTAGCCAAGATTTGGAAACTACCAGTGAATAGCTAAACCAGTAAATAGAGAAACCTTTTTCCTGCCAAGAGTCACTTGGATATTTATAATATCATTTGCAGGCCATTTAAAATTATCGACTTATACAACTCAAATAGTGTGAAGTTGTTATATCTAGCTTTCAGCTCGTCATCGCCTGTGGTTGCCTTGGGAAATGATTTGGTGGGCCTTTTACAGCTATTCCCCACCCCTGAGTAAAACAAATGGTGATTTGTGAATGCCATGGAATATTCTTGTGCCATTATAAACGATGAGATGTATAATTTTTAAAGAAAACTGGGAAGACTTTTCTGAACTGATGCGGAGTAAAGCAAACAGAACCAGGAGAACATCACATACACTGACAGCAATATTGTAGAGAAAAAACACTTTGAAAAGACTTGAAAACTCTGATCAATGCCAAAGAATGAAGAAGAAATATGTCACTCATCTCCTTTCTCCTCAAAATGCAGAAGACAACATTTTCAGACATGGCTGACATGGAAGATTTATTTTACTGAACCATATAAATATGTATTGAGGGATTAAAAATTAATTTGTTTAATTTTAGGGGGAAGGGCCATATATGATAGGGACAGAATAATAAAATATATTTGTTACTTAACTTTTTTTAAAAAAAGGAATTTAATTTTTTTTTTGAGAGTAATACTGAAAGCCCTGAGCACAGCTCTGCTTTTATGCCTTGCATCATCAAGTCCTTATCTACATTTCTCTCCCATTATTTATCTCAATACCACACTGAATTCCACAGCCTACAGATTTTAGGATGGGGAATGAAGTCAAAATTATCATACAACAATTGGTTGAATAATTTGTTGTGGTGAGGAAGGTTCAGAAGAGAAGAGAGAGTAGAAATCAGGTCACACTGAATATACTTTTTCTAAAGGGTCCCAAAGGGAAGAACTACAGCCAGTGGGAGGAAGGAGCAAAGAAATAATTCCTAGCTCAAGGACTGCTTGTCTAGTGATGTGGGCCATCTGAGAAAGCAATGGGCAAGGGAACCTGCTGCCCTTCCTTGGAGAAGTCCAGTGAGGTGGAACCACCTCTGGAAAACATCAATTAAAGTGGAAGGGGAAGGATCACCAATTAAAACTTGCATTTCTTCATCAATTCTTTCCTAATTCAAATCTCAGGATCTTCCAATCAAGTCCAAGAACACAGGCTATTTTCACTTCTTTTTTCTTTCTTTTTTTCCCCCTCTCTCCTGGTTTTCCCCTTTTGTTTGGATTTTTCTCTTCTAACATGATTCACAAAGCAATGTGTATTAAAAATAAATAAGTTTTAAAAATAATAATAAAAAATGACAATTTCAATCAGGTCCAGGAAGAGTCAAGAGGAGAACTAGGATAGTTTAGGTGCTAGGGACATTTTAGTTCAAAGGCAGTTCAGCATATTTTAGGGTGAAGAAAACTACCCAGTCCTGGAGATGAGGAGTTTGGGTTCTGAATGGGAAAGGATATTTATTGTGGAGGGTGGTCTATATAGAGTCTAAGATCTCTCCCAAGTTGAAGATTCTAGGATTGTCCATCTGGAACCCATGAAGGAACAGTAAACATCAGTACATATTATCTAAGGCTTTCAGATGATTGTGCACTTTTTTACACACAAGATCACAAGATGTTAATGTTGAAGACCTTGAATCAGGAGATTTTTCACTATTATTGTGACCTGAGCCCCTTGGGCAGGCTGGTGAATCACTTAAAGAATCAACTTTTAAAAATCTTAAGACATATACAGATCATTTCAAAAGAAACCAATTATAATGAAATACAGATGTCATTTTTTCCTCATCTCTGAAATCTAGCCTTTGACCCCTGAGGAACATGAATCTAACATGAATCTGCATCAAGAGGTTTTCACCATTATTGTGGCCTGAGCCTCTTGGGCAGGCTAGTGAACCTCTCAAAGAATCACCTTTTTAAATACATTAAATAAATATAAAACATTACAAAGGAACCCAGTCCTAATAAAATAAGGATGTCATTTTTTCCTCATCTCTGAAATTTCACCATTAACCCCTGAGGACCATGAACCTCAGGTTAAAAACTCTTGATTTAGACTAGAGTCCTCATTTTTCAGGTGAGGAAACAGGTCCAGAGTGGCAACATAATTTACCCTAAGTCACACACAGCCACAGCCAGAATGCTTGAATCTCTGTTCTTTTGACTCCTAAGTCCAACACACACACACACACACACACACACACACACACACACACACATTTACATTTTGCTAAGTTGGCTTCCATTTTAAAGACTGGGAAATGTCACAGCAGCATTAGCCTCCTAACTGGCCTCCCAGTGTCCAGCCTCTCCTCCCTCCTTCCATGCCCTCTGCTTTCCACTTGGCTGCCAAAGAGATTTTCCTGAAGTCCAGATCCAACCATGTCAACCCCCTTACCCCAATTCCCCTTTCTTTTCAATGTCGGGGGTATGAATGCCTTTAGAAAAATCGAGCTCTTTGCTTTGTCTCATTATTAAGGAGCACTGTCCCTTCCAATATACTTTGCCTCCACATGGCCACCCAGTACATTGGAAAAAAAAAACGGGGGGACAAAAGGTGACCTCCCTTTCCGGGTCTTTATACCAGAATTTTCAAAGTATAGACATCTAAGAAAAGCCGACTGACCCCCAAGCACAATCTCTAGCCATTCCTTTCCTTCTAATGTGCAGCCAGATAGAAAGGACCAGCAACCCTGGGGCCAGGAGCCCTACCCCCCTACCCCTTTCCTTCCCAAACTGCCTGCATTGACTGGCCAGGCTTTCTAGATGCCCTGTGGCCGCCTGCGGACCTACGCTAAGCTCCTTAGCCTAATACCATAAGGCACAAGAAAAGGCAACAGAAGGTTTTTTAAACCACAGCTTCTCTCGTGGCTATGGAAAAAACAGAGGGTCTGCCCTAGCCAATCCCGAAAACTGCCCTGGCCACAAGTCACCAAGGGCTTGGGAAGCTTTAGGACCCAATGTTGGTACTCTAACGGAAACCTCTGTCACTTAAGGCGGTGGCGGGAGTTGGAGGGTGAGCCAGCCATATAGGTTTGTCTGGTCCCCAGCTTCCGGAACAGCCCGGTAGCTCACTTCAGCACAGAGCCTGAGACTACCCCAGGGGCAGCCGACTCCTACGTTCTGTAGGATCTGGACAGCTCTCCTTAGTGCTGTCAGGAGCAAAAAAGATATATGGTTCCGGGCCCCCTTCGCCCACCTCCTCTCTCTTGTTGGGGTGACTGTTAAGCTCCGAGCCTCACTTCTGCAGGCCGTTCTCACCTCGGAACCTCAGAACTCCCGCCTAGCCCTTAGAATAGACGTTCTTATCCTACGGGGAGCCCCCATTTCTTTCCTCCTCCTCCCCCAACCCCCCCCCCCCAGCTTGCATAAAACCAGTTTTTCACTTTGATTCACGGTCTTGCCCCACGTAACCCATGCTGCTTTTGCAGCTCAGTACTCCAAAGGCTAGATCTGGTAAGTCTATGGGGGCTCCTTCCCCTCTCCTCCCCCCCCCCACCCCTGTGCCCTGGCACTGAGTGCACAACTCTGATGCCCACACAGAAAGAATCCTTTCGACCCAGTTCCTTCTCAGGACTTCCCCCCACCCCTAGTTTTTGGCTGGTAGTTCTGTGGCTCATGTCCACTCCCGCTCCCAAAGCTTGACTTTTCTCTGTACCCCCAATCAGTCCCAGTCATAGAAGAGGAGGGTGCGGCCGGAGGAGGAGCAGTGGCCCGGGACAAGGGAGGGGGAAAAATGCATGGGGGCCTCCTAGGCTGTGACGCAGAAAGGTCCACACCCGGCCAGTTTGTCACTGACCATAAGAGGGGAGGGGTCAGGGAGGGCGGGGATGAGGGCCAGTGGGGACACTAGCACAGGATAGGCGAATTGACTGAGCGGTCAGGGGCTAGTTGAGGGGAAGGGTCTGGGGGAGATCAGGAGCCGGGATGGGGGGGCTGAAGCCACACCCCCTGGGACACGCGGGCTCACGGCGATTTGGTGCGGGCTGGGGGTCTAAGCGCTACTGGACTCACGCGGGGCAAAAGGGCTGGAGTTAGGGGGTTGGGTGGAGAAAGGGATGGGGGTTCCTTGGACTTTCGCGCGGGTTGACCCACAGTCACGCAAAGTTAAGAAGGATTAGGCCGGGGTAAGGGAGTGAGGTTCAAGCAAAGGGTGGAGGGCCCCTGGAGCCGCTCGCGGACTGACCCACGCGGCTCACCGACGGGCTCGGTCAAGAGTAAGGGGGTGGGATGAAACCCGGGCCAGGACAAGGGCCCGCGTGGGTCTGACCCTCGCGGGGCTGGGGCTGGGGCAAGAGCGACTGCCCGGGCCAGAAGTGGGGGCCCTCCCCCCCCGGGCGCGGACTGACCCACGCAGAGCTGTCCAGCGTAGGCGTAGTAGGACCAGCCGAGCAGGAGGCCGATGAAGAGCACGGGGATCCAGTAGAGTATCCGCCGCCAGCGCCGGGCTCGGGCCCTGGGCCGCCCTCTGGCACGACTGGACCCCCGTTCGGACCCCGACCCCCGTTCTGAGCCCTGGCCCTGGCCCGCGGACGCCATCGTTGCACCGCCCCCCCCCCCC
>JAJPUD010009644.1:21397-38174 GCA_023553655.1 Myrmecobius fasciatus
ACCAGGGAGAGTGCTGGTTGCCGCCCCTCTCTCTGTTCGGTGCCACCTGAGTGACTTGGGGCAGGTCTCAAGTCCTGAGGGCTGAAAAATGAGAGTTGGATTGTTGCTTCGGTTTAGGGAACTGAGGTGAGGAGAATCTCCTTGTGACTTCCGTAAATAGCACATTTCTCCGATGTACCCCTTTCTCTCTATTCATATAGCCACCGCTCCAGTTCAGGCCTCCATCACCTCTCTCCTCTGCACTATCACAATAGCCTTCTACCTGATGAGGCTGCCCCAAGTCTCTCTCCACTTCACTACCTCCACTGTGTAGCTGCCAGAGAGCAGGGCTGCCTGTCACCACCCTACACAATAAACCCCAATGGCTCCCTAGGCCAATTATAAACGCCCCTGCTTGGCTTTTAAAGCCCTTTATGACCTGGCTCTGGTTTACCTGTCCAGTGCCTTTATACTTTCCTCCACACAATTTATCTCCATTGGTCTTCCTTCTGTTCCGTTTCTCACACGTCACTCCAAACATCTCCCAACTTTCCAAAGTCAGTGTGTTTCAACTAGCTGTCCCCGGGTCCAAATGGTTTCTCTCTTTTTCCTCTTAGTTTCCTGGACTAGGACCGTCCAAATCTGATTCAAATCACACCCTGACAGGAGGCTCTCACCCACTCCCCTTAGTTCCTTCCCCACTGAGATTACTTCCCAGCCACATACATCCTAAGAGAAGGCATATAGTCTCCTTCATTAAACTTCCGAGCGCCTTGAGGGCAAGGACTATCCTGTTGCCTTTCTTTGTATGTCACTCTGTATTAGCTTCGTTCTTGGAGGTGCTTAACAAATGTTTTAGTTTTTACTGATTTAAATTTGAATCTTGATTTTTCTCGATAGATTCTTTTTTTCCCTTTAATTTTCCGTGGCTCAGGACGCTGGTCCTGGGGTCAGAAAGACCTGAGTGCAAATCCAGCCTCCGATTTATTAGCTGTGAGTCCTTGGGCAGATTATTTAATCTGTTTGTTGTAATCCACCAGAGAAGGAAGTGACATCTCATCCCAGTAGCTTTGTTAAGAAACCTCCCCGACTGTCCATGGGGTTATGAAGAATTAGATACTATTGAACAATAACAATTTTCCAACATGTCCCTTCTCCTCCCCAATAAGGAAAACCACTTTAACAAAGATTAAAAATGAAAGTGACTAAAAAACTCAAAACCCAGTACAGCAAAACCAATCAGCCTATCCATTAAGGCAGGCAGTACATGCAACACTCCACAATCCTCCACTTGGGCAAAGGAAAAAAAGGAGGCATATTTTGTCATCTCTTCCTCAGAGTCAAGTTGGATCATTATAATTATAGTGTTTGGGTTTCATTTTAATAGCATTTTATTTTCAAAATACATGCAAAGATAGTTTTCAACATTCGCTTTTGCAAAACCTTGTGTTCCAAATTTTTCTCCCTCCCTTCCCTTCTCTCCCCTTCCCTAGAGAGCAAGTAGTCCAATAGATGTTAAACGTGCAATTTTTCTATAGGTATTTCCACAAATATCTTGCTGCACAAGAAAAATCAGATCAAAAAGGAAAAAAATGGGGGCAGCTAGGTGACGCAGTGGATAAAGCACCAGCCCTGAAGTCAGGAGGACCTGAGTTCAAATTTGATCTTAGACACTTAACACTTCCTAGCTGTATGACCCTGGGCAAGTAACTTAATCCCAATTGCCTCAGGGAAAAAAAAAGAAAGGAAAAATCAACAACAAAAATACCTTGTTGTGATAGACATTCAGTTTGGTTTTCATTTTTTTAGAACCATTCTTTCCCTTTCCACTGGTATAGTAGGTAGATATGTTGTTTTGCTTACAGCAGAATCTGTATCTGTTTATAAGAGTCATCTCAAGTTTCTCTGTATTCCTCATTTTCAACTTTCCCAAATCCCATTTACCACAGTTTATTTGGCTATTCCTCAATTGATGTTCATCTTGGGTTTCATTTTTGAATTGAAATCAATCTCTCCTCAAATGCTTATTATTATTGTTTCATCAATGTGATTTCATCAATGGGAGGGAAGTCCCACGGTGGAAACTTCCTCCACAAATGCAGATCAGTCATACCCCTGGTAACTCACAGTCTTAGACTTGCACAATAATGCTTAGGGACCACACTTGACCTCAGGTCTTATTTCTGAGACTGGCTACCATATCCGCTTCTCAGAATGCCACAGAGTTCCAAATCGCTTATTGCACACGTGGTGAAATTCAATACCCCAGACAAAATGTGTCTACTATTGGGGCTCAAAGATGATGTCTCCAGTTTCCTTTCCAAGGTCAAGGCAGGACATCAGCATCTGTGAATGAGGCTCCCCACAGAGGAACTGCCTCTTCAGAAACAATTTCTCATATAGACAATTTCTTCAGGGAAAAGTTTTCCCAGGTCTCTTTCCAGAGGCCTTCCAATCTGCCCTATTTTCTTCACTATCCTTTGGCTTCTTATATTCTAGATAAACTCTCCCTGAGTTCAGCCTGGTACCTCATCACTCTTGAGGATACAGAATTCATTATTTTGTTTTGGTACCTACAGTCCCTAACACAGTGCCTGGCACAGAGTAGCATCTTAATAAAGACTACTTAATCAAGTAGCTCCTTAAAAAAGGAATATACAAAGGGCATCCCTTGGGAATAAGCTTACACTCTAGCCCACCTCACCCCAACTGCCATTTTTAACAGGCCTTACTGGAAATAAACCATATGCTCCTTGATGCAATGAATTAGTCTCAAACTGTTTAGTCCCTGAACTCAATAATCTCTAAAAACTTTCTTAGACATGTATCTCTTTCTCTGGTTGCTTCTTTGCCACTTCTCTATAGATGCCAAGGGCCCTTTCCTCTGATATGTAGCATTCAAAGGGGGTCCTTGTATTGGCTATGTGCACACAGCCTCCCCCTAGTTATTTTTCTTGCTGTTGAACTATATGAAGTTGGAGCCACAGAGCTGGCCTCAATACCATGGAAAGTCTGGTATATTTCTGCATATGCTCAGCAGCTCACTTACAGTTTTTATTTTTATCTTACATATATTAGGGCTCTCTTCCATTTTGTAGCATGTCTCCTAGGATTTATGATATAGAAATCTCTTATTAGAGTGTAGGGATGTGATACATGGGATAGTGGATGTGAGCAATATTTCTCAGGAGCTCTTGGGGGTGAACACACCAAATGTCCCAAACCTTAGTCTGCTACTGGCTTGCTCCCTTATTAAATCTTTATCCCTCTGGGTTAAAAGATAGTTTCTCTCTCCCTCTCTCCTTTCCCCCCTCTTTCTCTCTTTTTCCCTCCTTCTTTGCCTCCCTCTCCCCCTTTCTCTTTGAAATCTCATTTCCTCATGCCCTTTCGCCTTCCTACTTGGCTTGTCCCCAAACCTGGGAAGTGGGGTAAGTCATCAGTCCCTGAAAGCCATAACTGCCGGCTCTCAATGCAGCCTTTCTCAGAATACTCTTGTCATCATTGGAGCCTTGCCAGTCTGTCCCTCCTAGATTCTTCCCCCAATGGCAATTAACTGTCAGCTCTCCTCAGGACGGATGTTCTGTCGATATTCTCTCCTAGCCGCCTACAAACTGATTCCTTCTTCCAGACAGTAATGGTCAGTCCCAAGAGCCCTTCTTTTGTTTTGTTTACCCTAAAGCTACAGCAACAGAATTCAAAGTCTCAGCAATCCTGGGTCTTGAAAACTCATGAATTATATACTTAAGAGTTTTAAATTGAGCTTCTGAGTTCCACTGTATTGATTCAGACCTCCATTTAACCAAGAATCATAGAATCTGTGGGTTAGGCAGGTCTTCCTTGACCATGCAGTGTAATAATCCCAGAAGGCATCACTTTTGCAACTTAACCTGAAGAGCTATCATGCAGCCTCTACTTGGGGAGCTCTAAACAGTGGAAACTCAGTTCATCCAAAGGAAGTCCATTCCACTTGGAAACAACTTTCCTTTTTAGAAAGTGGCATGTGTGTGCATGGGCGTGAGTGTCTATTGCACACACACCATCCCTCAGAAATATGGATCTTTGTAAATTTCCTTGCTTGGCTCATGCTTCTGTCTTCTGGGTCCAAACAAAATGTCCAGTCCCTCTTCCACATTATTTTGCCCTTCATATTTTTAAACACAGCTGTCATCTCTCTCTACTCACCTCAGGCTTCTCTTCCTCATATGACATGGACTCAAAGTCATTTTGCCATCTGGATTGTTCTCCAGTCCTGAATAAACCCAGGTGCCCAGAATTATACACTTTAGATAAAGGTTGCCTATAGAGAACAAAGAACTTTCACTTTTTTATTTTTGGAAGTTAATACTTCCTTAATACTGCCCAAGATGGCATTCTCTTTTTTAACTGTCCTAACATACTGTTGACTCATAGTGAGCTTGCAATCCACTGAAACCTTCAGATCTTCTTCAATCTATTGTCTAATTATGCCTCCTCTTAGCTGTAATTGTGAAGTATTGTTATACTTAACAATGATCTCTACTGAACTTCATCTTAGTAGTAATTTTCAATGTTTTTTATTTAAATGATTTTGATGATCAAAAAAGAAAACAAAACATCTTTGAAGATGTATCCCTGAAACATGGATATATACATATATACATAGGTATACATATACACACATATGCCATTATACATGTATATTCTTTTTTTTTACATATTTCCATATGAGTCATGTTGGGAGAGAAAAGTTAGAATGAAAAAGAAAAACCATGAGAAAGAAAAAAAAGCAGAAAAGTGAAAATAGTATGTTTTGGTCCTCATTCAGTCTACATAGTTTGTCTCTCTAAATGAGGATAGCATTTTCCTTTCAAAGTTTATTGGAATTACCTTGGATCAGTGAATTGCTGAGAAGAGCTAAGTCTATCACAATTGATCATCACACAATCAGGCTATTGCTGGGAATGTTGTTTTCCTGTTCTGCTGACTTTCTTTAGCATCAGTTCATGAGTCTTTTCAGGCTTTTCTGAAATATCTGTTCATCATTTCTTATAAATAATATTCCATTATTTTCATATACCATAATTTATTCAGTAATTCCCCAATTGATGGGTATCCACTCAGTTTCCAATTCTTTGCCATTACAAAAAGAACTATTACAAACATTTTTGTATATGTGGGTCCTTTTTTATGATCTCTTTGGGATATAGACCTGGTAGTGATACTGCTGGATGAAAGGATATGCGGTTTAATAGCCCTTTGGACATAGTTCTGAATTGTTCTCCAGAGTGGTTGGATAAGTTTACAACTCCACCAACCATACATTAGTGTCTCAGTTTTCCATAGGCATTTAAAAAAATTATACATGCTATTTATAAATTATACATATTTTAAATTATACATTTTTATTATTCAGTTGTTCCTGACCCTTTGTGACCTCATTTGGTTTTTTTTTTTTTTTTGGCAAGGATACTAATTTGCCATTTTTTTTCTCTAGCTCATTTTACAGATGAAGAATCTGAGGTAAACAGAGTTAAGCGTCATACAGCTAATAAATATTTGAGACTGGATTCAAATTCAGGAAGATGAGATTTCCTGACGTCAGGCCTTTTACTTAACTACTATGCCACCTTAATGCCTAGTTAGGGCATACACATTATTATTATTACTTTTTACTAAAGCTTTTTATTTTCAAAACATATACATGGATAATTTTCAACATTTACCCTTGAAAAATCTTGTGTTACAAATTTTTTCCCTCTTTTCTCTCCCCCCCCACCATGGCAAGTAATTCAATATATGTTAAACATGTGTAATTCTTCTACACTATTTCCACAATTGTTGTGCTGCACAAGAAATATTAGATCAAAAAGAAAAAAAAATGCAAGCAAACAACAACAAAAAAATGAAAATACTATGCTGTGGTCCACACTCAGTTCTCACAGTCCTCTCTCTGATTGCAGGTGGCTTTCTTCATCATAAGATCATTGGAACTGGCCTCAATCATCTCATTGTTGAAGAGAGCCATGTCCATCAGAATTGATCATTGTATAATCTTGTGGTTGCCACGTACAATGATGATCTGCTTCTGCTCACTTCACTTAGCATCAGTTCATGTAAGTCTTTCCAGGACTTTCTGAAATCATTCCACTGAACACTTCTTATAGAACAATAATATTCCATAACATTCATATACCATAATTTATTTAGCCTTTCTTCAGCTGATGGGCATCCACTCGGTTTCCAGTTTCTTGGCACTACAAAAAGGGCTGCCACAAACATTTTTTGCACATGTGGTTTCCTTTCCTTCCTTTGAGATCTCTTTGAGATATAAGTTTAATAGAGACACTTCTGGATCAAAAGGTATGCACAATTTGATAGCCCTTTGGGCATAGTTCCAAATTGCCCTCCAGAATGGTTGAATCAGTTCACAACTCCACTAACAATGTATTAGTGTCTCAGTTTTTCCTCATCCCTTACCAACATTCATCATTATCTTTTTCTGTCATCTTAGCCTACCTGAGAAGTGTGTAGGACCTGAGTTGTCTTAATTTACATTTCTCTGATCATTAGTTATTTAGAGCACCATTTCATATGACTAGAAATTTTCTTCTTCTGAAAATTGTCTGTTCATATCCTTTGACCATTTATCAATTGGTTAATGGCTTGAATTCTTATAAATTTGAGTCAATTCTCTATACATTTTAGAAATGAGACCTTTATTAGAACCCTTGAATGCAAATTTTTTTTCCCAGTTTATTGCTTCCCTTCTAGTCTTGTCAGGCATACATATTATTCTGCTAATACATGTATATTCTAAGGCTTATATAAAAACAAATTCCAAAAAGGAGGAAGTAAAGTTCTGGTAGGCATTTCAAAAGGTACTTTATTGATTAATGATTCAAAAATCCATCTTATTTGCAATTGAGAACAATGTGATTGGGTATACCTAATTATTTCCCCAAAATCTCTATATATGTCATAGGGCATAGAGGAGACTTAAAAGTGACTGCTTGTAAGTAATTATTCAATAATTAAAGTGCAATAATAAAATAATGGATCATTACCATCAATAAACATAGCTTTTCAGCTGGAACCAATTTTTTTTGGGGGGTGTCCTGGAGGGACATACCAGTTATCTTTCATGCTTGAAGAGGACCAACATACTATCACTATGTTGGGGCCAAGGTATAATGTGGTGGCTCTCCCACAAGGTGGGCACAAATATTTATGAGCATTTGGAGTGGAGATGGCTGTACATTTGTGCATCTCACATTGGGCATGCTTGCTGAGTGATCCTGTGCCAGTGTCTCCCTTATTAGTGCAATCAAGTCCAAAGTCCTTCAGAGAGACCTTGAAAGTATCCTTGTACCACTTCCTCTGATTCTCTATGAATGCTTGCCTTGTGTGAGTTCTCCATAAAATAGTCTTTTAGGGTAATGTATATTTGACATTCGAATAATGTAACCAGCCCATCAGTGCTATGTTCTCTGCAGTAGAGTGAATGCTTGACAATTTAGCTTGAGAAAGGACCAGGTGATTTTCAGAATCCTTTTAAACAATTCAAATGGAAGTGATATGGTTTCCTGGCATGGCGTTGATATACACTTCACTTTTTCATAGGCACATAACAATGAGATTAGCACAATTGTAGATCTTCAATTTGGTAGGCAGCCTAATACCTCTTCTCTCCTTCATTTTCCTTTGGTGCCTCCCAAATGCTGAGCTAGCTCTGACAATGTGTGCATCAATCTCATCATCTAAGTGAACATCCTTGGAAAGAATATTGCCAAGGTAAGTGTACTTATTACGGCATTCAGAATTTTCCATTTGCTATAACTGATGATTCCATGAAGGGATGATGTGATGTTGGCTCGTAGAGAATCTCCTTTTTCTTGATGTTAATTGTCAGGGCAGTGGAGAATTGCTCCATACTTCATTGCATCTCAGTTTCAGAAGCTGCAAACAAAAATCATGTACCAATTCCCCCTTCACTTTAGTTTTGGCTTGTAACCTTTTCAAGTTAATTAACCATCCATGCAATAGCTGTTTTCATCTTTATTGAAAGTTTCTGACAACACTGCTGGAAATTCATGCTAAAAAGCATGGGAGCATGCACACAGCCTTGCATCATTTCTCTGGTGACTGGGAAAGCTTGAGAGCATCGTCCATTATCCAGAACCTGATCAAGCATGCTGTCATGAAATTGACGTACAATACTAATGAACTCTGTGCAACCAAATTTTGCTATGATTTTCCACAAGCCCTTATGATTGATAGTATCAAAAGCCTTGATCAGATTGATGAACATTGTTCACGGACCTCTGTTGTTCTTCTAGCATTTCTCCCAGAGTTGTTGGGCAATAAACAGCATGCTGACTGTACCTTGGTCTTTTCTAAAGTCACACTGGCTCTTGGGTTGATAACTATCTTCCAGATGAAGGATTAGCTGATTAAGGATGACTTTGGCAAGAATCTTGCCAGTAATGACCAAAAAAAAGAGACATTTCATTCCCTGTTGTACTGTCACAGTAGAACCTATTTCCTTTTCCTTTATAAAGATGAACAATTGAAGCATCCTTGATCTCCTGAGGAAAAACCTTCTCTTGCCATATAACCAGGAAGACTTCAATCAGCTTCTATTTAAGTAGTGGATCCCCTGGGACCTTGTAGATCTCTGCTGGCATAAAATCAACACCAGATGCTTTGCCATACAAGAGGCCATTCAAATCTTTTTCAGTTGGAAGTTCAGCTAGAGAATGATTGACTTGTGCCTGAGCTTTGCAGTCAATGGCTTCAGCATTGATTGATCTGTTAAGAACGCTATGAAATTTTGTTTTCTTTTTCAGTTTTTTTTCTTCCTTCTTGATCTGATTTTTCTTGTACAGCAAGATAACTATATAAATATGTATGCATATATTGGATTTAACATATATTTTAACATATTTAAAATATATTGGACAACCCTCCTACTCGGGGAGGCGGGGGGGGGGGGAAGGGAACATTTGGAAGAGAAGGTTTTGCAAGAGTCAGTATTGAAAAATTACCCATGCATATGTTTTGTAAATTAAAAGCTTTAATAATAATAATAAGAAACACCATGAAAAGTGTTTATCTCTCCAGGATCATGTCCTTATCACTTATCACAACTCCATTGATTAATGGGGCTCCACCAGCAATGAGTAGTTGAGATGCACCATAAATCTTTAGCCCATAAATAGCCTTCAGGGCATCATAAAAGTGCTTTAGATTGTTACTATCCATGTAAAACTGAATTTCCTCTGCTTTCATACTGAACCAAGAATTCTGCAACTTGCTAAGCTGCACTTGGCTTTTTGTGGAGTTAAATGCTGCCTGCTCAGAGATGGATGAACCATCCTGCTGTAAACCCCGTGGAGTTTTCATTTTTCCATTTAGCAGCTTCTAAACTTCCCCATCATTTTCACCAAACCAATTTTGCTGTTTGTGAGTGTTCTGACCCAGATGAGTAAATGCAATATTGCATACCAAATCTCTGAAAGCTGCCCACTCTTTTTCTGTTCCAATGTTGTCCCCTGTGTTTTGGCTTAGCTTTCCCTCCTAGTCAGCAACAAACTATATATGCTTGGAAAAGCAGTCTAATATGTTGACATTAAGTCTTCTGGCAGTCCTTTTGCCTTGAAGCACTGCTTTTGTTGAATGCAAATGTTTAGCTTGGAGAAGATAAGTCCATGATCAATCCAAAACTGTGCCGCCTGCCCATCATCTTCACCATTCTCACATCTTGTCTGCCTCTTCTTCTAGTGACATAGTCTTTAGATACCAATGTGTGCTATGAAGTTATATCCATGAAGTTTTATTACATTTAGGTAAATGGAAGACAGTGTTGGTAATGAGAAAGTCATGAAATGTACAACTCTCCAGTGGTAAGTGACAGTTATTGTTCCTGTTTCTGACTCCACTCTTCCCAAGGATTCCCTGCCATGTCTGGGAGTCTGTGAATGTTCTTGCATTAAGTCACTCAGAATTAGAAGCTTGTATTCTTTCAACACATTGATAATAGGGGTCTCCAGGTCTCATAACAATTTTTTTCAACCTCATTAAGGAGGTTCATGGTGGAAGCATATGCACTAATGATGGTAGTGTGGTGTTTTCTTGCAAGTGGCAATCACACTGTCATGAGCTGTCATTCATTCCTTTTGAGAGATATGCAAGTTTGTTGACTATATTAGTTTTGATTGTCAACTTCATGGCACCCCATGCTCACCTCATCTCACCACAGAAAAATATCTATCTAGCTCTGACTTCACTAAACTGGTCTTCATTTGCCAACCTTGTTTCACTTAGGGTTGTTTTTTGGATGCAATACCTGTTAATTTCTCTTACATCTTTTAGACTTATCTTTTAGGTCTTCTGGATTTCATGTTGTCCATAAGCATATTCCATGTACTGATGGTGTATAGAATCACCTTTGCAAAATTTTTTTATAAGTTTTTGCATGTATTTTTACTACAGAGTAGAACTCCTATCTGCCACGGTAAATAAGCCAGGGTTGGTAAAGCAGACAATTTTTAGGGCACTTTTTCTAGATCTACCCTCATATCAAGAGGTAAGCAGTATGGTCCTTCAAAAAGGCTGCTCAGATACTCAAGAGGCTGCAGAAGCTCACTGCTGCTTCAGTTCAATCAGAAGCCCTGTGACCTGGACTGCTTGAGTGCAGGTTGTGACTATAACTCCCAGAGTCTCCACTGTGTATCCCCATAGAACTTTGAGCTAGGTAAAATATTATCATAGTAAAATAATACAAAGCTAGGAACTATATAAACACAATTATAAAACACTTCACATGAATAAAGTTAGATTTAAATAATTGGAAGAATATCAATTGCTCATGGATAGGCTGAGATAATATAATAAAAAATGACAATTCTACCTAAATTGAACTACTTGTTCAGTGCCATACTGATCCAATTGCCAAAAATTACTTTATAGAGATAGAAAAAATCTGTAAAATAATAAAATAGAAATTTTTTATATGTATACATATTTATACAATTGGATCAAGAAGGAAAAAAAAAACTGAGTAAGAAAACAAAATGCAAGCAAACAACAACAGAGTAAAAATGCTATATTGTGGTCCACACTGTTCCCACAGTCCTCTCTCTGGGTGTAGATGGCTCTCATCATCACTGAACAATTGGAATGGTAAAATAGAAAATTAATAAGAATGTGGGATAGTTAAAATGGCAAAATGGTATGGATGATGTATTTTGATTCTTGCATAAATAGGATTTAAGTGAGTCAGAGTTGTGCAAAGCTGTCAGTCTCACTCTCTCTTCTAGAGTCATCAGAATCCAGTGGCAAGACAAAAGTCAGGATGACTGGCTGGCTCAGGGTACAGTGGATAATGTTAGCATCTTCCACATCTGACCAAGCTGTAAGTATTCCATAGTACCTGTTTTTGCAGCCTTGATAGCCCATTTGAAATTATTCACATCTACTTATTTCACTGGAGAAAACTTCACATGCTTTGGGTTGATACCCTTCTCTCCCACCCAATTTACCAATGGGTTTGGGATCTGTTGGTTCTCCCAACTTAGTTTAGACCATCTGCCAAGATGGTTTTACTAAGGTGTGGCCATTGAACCTGCCACAGCTTCCTAGAGCCACAGGTGAGAGTTGAATGGCAGAGGGACACCAAAAGTAGAGAAGTCCTGAAAAGGGTTCGGGAACCTTAATACCAGAGGTACTAGTCCTCTCTGAATACCCCATAACCTCAGAGGGATGCACCCATCACAGTGGAAAAGCCACAAGAAAAAGCAAATTGTCTCTGATTTCAATTCAGCAGAAAGTTGTCAAGCTAAATTTATTCCTCTCTTTATGTGATTTTATTTAACGGATAGTATCAGATTTTAATTTTCTATTATTTTTGTTTGGAGAATTTATTTGTATTTTTGTATGAATATAACAGATAGCAAGGAGGCTAATTTGACTGGACCAAATGGAGTGATGTATACCATACCTGGAATGGTAGGTAGAAAGCAGGTTATGAAGGGATTCCAATTCAAAACAGAAGAGGCAAAAGAGAGCTAGTGGACTTTATGATTCAGGGGAGTAACCCAGCCAGACCTACCCTTGACAACGATCACTTGATAGGTGAGTGGTTGTTGAGGGAGTAGGGAAAGAGGTTGAAGCAGAGTGCCAGCTAGGAAGCAATTTCAATAGTCTAGCCTGGAGGTAATGAGGGCTGATATTACGGTTATGAGTTTGGAAAAAGCAGAGCAAAAGCAAGGCATGTGGTGGAGAGAGAAATGACAACTTGGTAACTGGTTGGAACTGAGGGATGCCTAAGAGTGAGGAATCCTGGGTGATATGGGAATCCTATGGTGTCCTTAGCAGAAATAGGGACATTCAGGAGAGTTGGTTTGAGGTGGAAGATAACATAATGAGAACTTTGATGCTCACCTATTCATATCTGCTCATCCTGTGTGACATATTCTGAACAAGAACATAAACCAATAGACCTATTTCTTAGTACTTGTGATACCTTTAATAATATTGGTCAATATCAATACAATCAATAAGGCTGACCATCTTAGGCAAAATTAAGATATAAGCCTGTAACCATGACAAGGTCTTTCCCTGCTCTGAGCTTCAGTTTCTTCCCCTCTAAAATGAAGAGCTGGACTGGAGAGCCTTTGAAGTGCCTTTCCCTTCCAAGATCCATGAGGTCTGTCTGGGAGGTGGCTTCCTCCCAGAGTTGCCTTACAATTACAATATTTTAACACAAGAGGGCATCCCTGTACCTCCAGTGACTTTTTTTTTTTTTTTTTTAAATTAAACAGATGTGCTTCAATTTTGGAAAGCAGGTTTTGTTAAGGATTTTACAAAGAGGATTTTAAGTTGGATTAATAATGCACACATGTTCTGAGTGTTTTTTTTCTTTCTGTGAATCATTTGCTTCTGAACTTGAGGTGATGATACAGAGAGAATCACAGAATTCTAGAATGTGAAGGGAGCACATTTATCCAACCTAGACAGAAAAACATTCCCCATTACAAGATACCAAACCAATGGACATCTAGCCAGCTGCCTGCCACCTTCTCAGGTTCAGACATCCTAGCCCATTTTTGGACAGCTCTCATGAGCAACAAATTTTTAAATTTAAATTTGTCTATTATGGGGATGGAAGCGGACAAGACTTCTCATCCCATTTTCTCATCTGGAACTATTAAAAAAGCATTTAGAAGTTATCCTAAGTGGGAAGTCTTTGGATGAAGCACCACAAGAAAAATTGTCAGCCTTTTAAAAAAACTATTCATTCCTAAAAAATGCCCTATTTCCCTCTCTCTGATCAGTCCAGTCTTGAAGTAAGTAGGAAAAAGGGCCCTTCATATTAATCCAGCTAAAAGTAGAGGTCTCTTTTCCCATGCTCTAAAGGGATTATAGTAATAGTCAAAATATGAGATCTTTAGAGTTTCCCTTTGATTAGCTGGAAAAGAGAAGCAAGTAGTCAGAGGGATTAAATGATTTTCAGAAAATGATTCTTAAAAGGAGCAACAAGCTTTAAGTTACTTCAAAGTTATTCCTATTGAATTTGATTTTATTAGTAGCCCAGTGTTATGGCCTATCAAGATCCTTTTGTGTCCTCTATCTTCCAATATCTAAGCCATCATTCACAGCATTATTATTTGAACATTTGATAAACATGGTACATATACCTTTATTCAAGTAATTGATAAAAATATTGGCATAGGGCCTGGAATAGATCCTTGGTGCACTCTATTAGAGACCTCCTAGGATACTGACATGAAATCATTAATCATTTCTTTTTGAATCTGACAATCCAATCGATTTTGAATGGGTCTAATTATATGATCATCTAGTCCATATCTTTTAATGTTCATCATAACAATAGTATAAGATAAATTATCAAAAACTTGCTGAAAATCTAAGTAAGCTCTAGCCATGACATTCCCCTCATCTAGTCAGTAATCTTGTCAAAAAAAATGGAAGTGAGTTTTATCTGGTATGACTTCTTGATGACCTGAAGCCATAATGGTTCCTTTTAATTACCACTTCCTTTTCTCAGTATTAACCATTCTTCTCTCATGAAAAATAGACAAGACAGAAGAGACAGAGAGCTCTAGGGTCAGAATCTGAAAGATGGCTGGTTAACTGAAGTCATCTATCTACCATATCATATTTCTGTGACATGGGCTCTTCTTCCTCATACACCTCATCTATTTATTCTTTTTGCCTAGGTAGTCTGTAGTCTATTACAATGACAGAGGCACTTCTATTTCTCCCACAATTGACCTCCAACCAAATAATCTCCATCATGTTTCTCCTGATTCTCTGATTTCCTAATTTCTTCACAAGAACTGTTTCATATTTTGCTCCCCCCTTTTAATTTTATAATACTCTCCTAAAACCTTCTTACATATATTATTTCTTTTGAATAAAATTTATCTATAGCCCAGCTTGGGGTTTCATCCAACTAAGTCTTAGTAGTTCCTACAAGGTCAAATTTTCTCCTTCTGTTAAAACCTCAAGAGTACTTTTCATGTTGCCCAGATTTAAAAAATTTGGGTATAGAATTTTTAGAAATTTGACTTAAGAGTTGGACTTTTACTATTATATAATTTCTTGGCTATTGTCTCCCGTGAACTCATTGCTATCTCACTCTTTATTCTTTTTTCTTCATTGCAGTTACTGTCCATGGTATCTAGGTCAGGGAATATATATGCAGGTAGTCTTCCCTCCCCCATTGATTTGGTTTAAGGCTGATTTCACTTAGATTTGCAAGGAATCTGACAAAAAAAATTGTGATCAGCTTTTGTTATTGGCAATTTGTTTCTGGTCAGGAATTTGTCATTACTCTGTTTTAAACTGAGAAATAGAAATACAAATTCTATTCTGAAAAGCTTAATTTCTTAGCAGCTGTTTGCTTCTTAAATTAATTTTTCTTTTCAGCTATCTTTGCCTTTAATGGGCAGCAGTGAGGAAAATAGAGGCAGCTAAGTAATTCAGTGTATAAAGTGCTGGGCCTGGAGTTAAGAAGACCCATCTTCTTGAGTTCAAATCCAGCCTCAGATATTTTCTAGATGTGTGATCATGGGCAAGTACTTAACACTTCAGTTGCTTCATCTATAAAAAGAGAAGGAAATGGCAAAACACTCTAATATCTTGGTCAAGAAAGCCCCAAACAGAGTCAGATATGACTGAAAAATGAGTTAACAAGAAGTGAGGAAAATGCAATCTGTGCCCCTGTACTTTGGTTTTCTTGTTCAAGATTTGTAATTGTCAGGAATGGATTATAAGTTCCCTTCTAGAGGTGTCATTTGTACCCACATGAATCACCAGAAGTGTGCTGTTCTCCTATGCTCAAAAAGTTATCAAACTGTGCATATCCTTTGACCCAGCAGTGTTTCTATTGGGACTATATCCCAAAGAGATCTTAAAGGAAGGAAAGGGGCCCACATGTGCAAAAAATGTTTGTGGCAGCCCTTTTTGTAGTGGCTAGAAACTGGAAACTGAATGGATGCCCACCAATTGGAGAGTGGCTGAATAAATTATGGTATATGAATGTTATGGAATATTATTGCTCTGTAAGAAATGACCAGCAGGACGATTTCAGAGAGGCCTGGAGAGACTTGCATGAACTGATGCTGAGTGAAATGAGCAGAACCAGGAGATCATTATACACAGCAACAAGACTATTGATGATCAATTCTGATGGACATGGTTCTATTCAACAATGAGGTGATTCAACCAGGTTCTATTGTTCAGTAAAGAAGGCCATATACATCCAGAGAAAGGGATATGAGATATGGACTACAACATATCATTTTCATGCTCTCTATCGATGTTTGCTTGCATCGGGTTTCCTTTTTCAGATATCTTTTGTTCATGTAGATACGATTATTCTTGCACAGCAAGATAAGTATGGAAATATGTATACTTATATTCGACTTGTCAAGTATTTTAATATAATTAACATGTAGTAGATTTCCTGCCATCTAGGGGAGGGGTGAGGACTAGGGGGAAAACTTGTAACGGAAAGCTTTGTAAGGGTCAATGTTGAAGAACTACCTATACATGTGCTATGCAAATAAAAAGCTTTAATAAAAAAAATAAAATGTTATGATTAAAAAATGAAAATTATTTATGCAAATGTTTTGAAAACAAAAAGTTTTTAAAAAGAAAAAAAAGAAGTATGCTGTTCTCATTTGTTTTCATAAATCTTAGTTGAATTTTGTTCCATCTTGGGTACTTGTCCTAGGTTTTCTGGGATGGTAACAGTTGTCTTCAAGGCTGTTTTGAGATTGCTAAATAGCTGCCTGAGTAGACAATCACCAACTATTACTCCCGATCTCTTCTTCCTCTGACCTTTACCCGATGATCTCTCCTGATAGCTTCTGTTACTCTCCTCAACAATTTTTGAGAGACTGAACAGCTTCTTCCTTTACAGTGTAAATAGTTTCATGCCCTTGAAGAATAGCTTCGAATTTATTCTTAAATTCCTTTTCCTTTATTTTCTTTTGTATATAACAAATGTGACTCCACTCTTCATCAGCCTGATATGGTGCAAATCTCCATTACTACCCCTAAGATTCCTCTTTTTCCATTGAATTCTCATGTCTGTTTCCTTTAGGCACCATTCATTCTAACAACCTATAGTTTAAAAATACTCTAGTCTCTCCAACCTCTCCTCTAGGGAGCGAATCAACCTAGCTTGGGACACTTGTAACAGTAACTCAAATCCTTCTCCTCCAGGGGTGAAATCAGCCTAGTTTGGGATACATGTTACAATATTTCAAGTTCTCCTTCAGGGGTGAGA
>JAJPUD010009644.1:43174-60520 GCA_023553655.1 Myrmecobius fasciatus
CCTTCCTTCCTTCCTTCCTTCCTTCCTTCCTTCCTTCCTTCCTTCTTTCCTTCCACAACTGAGATTAATTGACTTGCCCAGCTAGGAAGTTTTAAGTGTTTGAGGATGAATTTGAATTGAGGTCTTCCTGATTTAAGGGCTGGTGCTCTAACCACTGCACCATCTAGCTGTTTTAGATTAAAAACTTTTTTTTTTAAACAAGGAGCTTTTCCATTAAAAAAAAAGATAACTTTTTATAGCACTTTAAGGTTTGCAAAATAATTTACAAACTTTTTTTTCACTTCATCCTCCCTCCCAAATCTGGAAAGTAGATACTTTGTTATTCCCATTTTACAGATGAGGACACTGAGGCTGACAGAAATTAAGAGACTTGCCTAAGTTCACACAGTTAAGTATCTGACACAACATCTGAAATCACATCTTCCTGAATCTGGGTCCAGTATTTTATCAGCTGTTCTACATATGAAAATATAAGGGCATTTGCAAATATTGGAGGCTAAGGAGCTCATCAAATGGAATGGAATTGGACTCAGCTGTACCATTAGTGATGCTGTTGATGTATGGTTTCTAGGGGAGATAGCAATGATTTTGAGGTCCCCTGACTTTAGGAGGCCTCTGTTTTAACAATCTATCTGATTCTAAAGTCTTCTGGTTTCAGGATAGTCCCACTGATCAAACTTTTGAGACAATGGTGAATAGACCACGCCTCAGTTCATTGCTGACTGTCAGATAGAGGGTCTGTTGGTCAGTGAGAATCACATTCTGGAGACCACTCCTCTTCCTACCTCAGGGCCACAGAATTAGCATGTCAAAGATAGAAAGCTGGATAAAGGTGTCTTCTCTCTCTTATCACTTTGCTAAATTGTTTTGGAACTTAGCCCACTTTAATTGGCCTTACAATTACAATAAACTTTGCCCCTTGACCAGGAAATGGGTTCAAGCCTGCAAATTCTCTTGAGACACTTCTCATTGCTGGTCTATAACCCCAAACTTTTGGGGTCCCTTCCTAACCTCCACACTGCAACTCTCCAATAATGTTGAGAGTCAGTTTTTGCCTGAAAGACAGAGGTGTTCCCCCAAGTTAGGCTATTTAAGAGAATAAGACAAGACCTAAATCTGGGGACTTTCATTTCCCAGCCTCCATGGCCTTTTGGGTGCTGTCTCTCCCCTTAGAATGTAAACTGCTCGAGGGCAGGCACTTTCCCCCCTTTGCTTGAGTTTATATTCTCCAGAGCCTGGCACAGAGTAACATGATTTTTGACTTGGCTTGCTTCTGCTTTGGAGAATTTAGGAGCCATTAATAGCAGTGACTAGCTTGCAATTTGTAGTTTCATAAGGGAGAAATCCCCACAGCAATTATTTTATTTTTATTTTTTTGCTGGTTATTGTTCCAAATCAGCTGTGCATGAAATAGGAGATTTTAAATTAGAAAATATATTTTAGTTTGCAACTGCAAATTGGGGGTGGTTATTTTCTTGAAGGTGGACAAATGCCAGTGATGATTTGGGATTCCAAAATTATCCCTAGTGATCACCAGTTGGGGATGTTTCTTTCTTTCTTTTTTAGGTTGAGGCAATTGGGGTTAAGTGACTAGAGCAGGCTCACACAGCTAGGAAGTGTTAAGTGTCTGAGTCCACATTTGAACTCTGGTCCTCCTGACCTCAGGGCTGGTGCTCTGTCCACTGAGTCACCTAGCTGCCCCTTAAGCACCCTTTGAGAGCCATAAAAGCAGTAGAGGACTTGTTTGTGGGGGGAGGGGATGTGAGGGGATGCTACATGACTCAATTGGTTTTGTGGAGAATGCCAGACAAGGAAGGCTTGCTTAAGATTTCAGTAGATCTGAGAATCTAAAGCAACAGCCCTCAGTCTTTCTCATCTTTCCCTTGATATCAGGTTACATGGAAGGTTATGATTTTAGAACTATAGTCAAGAATTTATTAAACACCTACCTGTGCGGGGCACTGTGCTGAGCACTGGGGACACAGAGCAAGGCAAAAGACTGCCCCTTCCCTTGAGGAGTTCAGACTCTGGGAGGACAGAAGGCCTTTGCTAAAATTCTGTTTTGATACCTTTCCATGGGGTTCAAAGATTGTCTCAATGGAAATTCGACTCCAACAGGTCCTAAGAAAACTTCAAGCATGCTGGAAAAAACACTGACTCTTGAATCAGAGAATACACATCCCGATCTTGGGCAAAGCATTTAATCGCTCTGGGTCTCAGTTTCCTCATCTGTAAAATGACAAGTAGGAGTCCCAGCTCTAGAACTACCCTGGCGATGAGCCGGGGGAAGCCTCTGGCCTCCCCTAACATTGTGTATCATGATGCTAATGTAACAGGAGTGGGGAACATCCTCCCCCCCATCTCTTTGGGGATCTCTGTCTCTCTCACAAATAGCCTGGGAGCTTAGCAGCTTTTGTAGCTTCTGGGTGTGTGTGTGTGTGTGGGGTGTGCATTTGGTTCTTGGCTCTATCAGCCAAGGGATTCACCTTGTGGAACCCTCACTTTGCTTCTTGGTTGGGTTGCCATGGAGACTGAGTCGCTGAGCTGTAACTATGGTAATGGAGTCTACATTGATGCCCAAGTTCTGAAGGAACTGAGCTGAATTGGAGAGGATGCCCCCAAAGGAGAAGGGTCCACAAGGGGTGATGGGGCAGGGAAGATGGTAGAACGGTCCCAAAGGTTGGAACGTAGACATTCAGCTCCTTATTGCAAATCTGGTCTGTGTAAGCCCAGAACTTGTCCTAGATGATGTGTAGTGTCATTTCAGAATCACAGAATGAGAGGTGCCAGGGAGAAACCCTAAATACCTACTATGTGCCAGGCCTGATGCGGAGGCCCATGCTTGGCAAGGGATGGATCATCCAGCCTCTGCTGGAAGATATCCAAGGCCAGGGAACCTCCCTTCTCCTCTCCTTGCACCTCATTCAGCCCTCAAACAGCTCTCAACATTACAGGTTGTCCTGACTTATGCCTTCTGTAAGCTGAGATCTGAATTGGTGAGGGTGGCAAAGGGCTAGAGGAACTCTAGGTTCAAATCCTACCCCTGAATATCTTTGTATTTTTATATCTTTGAGCAAACCATTTCCCCTCCCTGGGCCTCAACTTCCTAAACTGTAAAATGAAAGAGTTGGTCTAGCTGGGCTCTGGGATGTCTTCTGGCTGTAGAACTAAAATGTCTCACTTCTTCCTGGGCCTTAGTTTCCTTTTATGTAGAAAGATGGGGTCTCTGAAGACCCCAGTGGCTCTAGAGATGGGATCTGAGGGCCCTGTGTGTGTGTGTGTGTGTGTGTGTGTGTATGTATGTGTGTGTGTGCACTTTGATCCCATCCATGAAAATGTACCTTCCCCTGTAAAGGGGCTGAGGCCGGATGGTGACTGTATTACTTCCTCATAGCTTGCCCTTTGCCCTTTTGGTCCAGGAATGCTCACTTCTTCCCTTTAGAAACCAGCCTTTTGGGGGCTACATAAAGGGCAGCCACCCACCCTGCCCATTTTAATTTTTTTGCTGAGGCAATTGGGGTTAAGTGACTTGCCCAGGCTCACACAGCTAGGAAATGTTAAGTATCTGAGGTCAGATTTGAACTCAGGTCCTCCTGAGTTCAGGGCTGGTGCTCTATCTACTGCACCACCTAACTACCCCCTGCCCATTTTTAGCCTTGTCAGTGGGGTAATCCTCCATCTCTTTTTCCTTCATCCTCTCCCCCAATTCATCCCCACACTCACCCCCAGTCCTACCCATTGCCCTGGCCCACTTCAGTCCAGCTATACACTATGAGAGAGGTTATAGTGACAGATGCTGCGAGCCAGAAGACTTTGTCCAGTACCTTCATGGGGAAACTGAGGCAGAGTCCCTCATCATCCAAGTTCCAGCCATCCAGGACTTCAGACTTCTGGTCTAGACCTCTTCTGAGCTTCACCTACCTCCTGCTTCCCCTCTGAAGCAACACTTTCAATAATGCAGTTTTAAAATAGATTTAGACTTAGAACATCATTTTTTTTCACGGAATAGTTGTTGAATTATTCATATATGAAAATTGTATTTTTAATATAAATCTGGTTTTTGTCCATAAGGAAAAAGAGAAACACACAACTCTTCACCCAAAGTACAATCGTGTCTCTTATGTGTAGGAGCTACAAAGGGAATTACTCCCAAGGCTTACTTTGCCTTTCTTTGTTATTGTGTTCATTTGCCCCAAGTCCTTTTTTAGATTAGGCCTCCCCTCCCACCCAGGTCCTCCAGTCTCTCCCTTGGCTTCTGGTAGCCTCCTCACTGGCCTCTCTGCCTCCAGCCTCTTCCCTCCCCCAGAGGAGAGCCAGAGGACAACCACATCACTCAGAGAACATCAGGGGCTTCCTGTAAATGCAAGCCCTCTCCTTGGTGCTGATAGCCAAGCCCTTCATGATTTCTTACTCTTCACACCCTTTCACAAACTCTGCTACAGCACTGGATCCATCTCTGTTCCTCACACATGACCTTCCTTCCACCTCCCACTCCCAAGCCTTTCTCTAGGCTGCCCCAATGCCAGCAGTGCCTTCTTCTCTCCCCTCTGTTCTTGGAAAGCCTCGCTTGGAAGGGCTCAGCTCAAGGAAATCTTCCCTCCAGAGGCTGAGTCCTCCAGGCTTTAGTGATCCCTCCCCAAATCTCTGCAGCTATGTGCACAGGGCACCAGGCCTGGGGTCAGGAAGATCTGGATTCAAATTCTGCCTCAGACACTTACTAGCTGTGTGATCCTCTGCAAGTCATTTAACTTCTATCTGCTTCAGTTTCCTCAAATGTAAAATGGGGATGATAATAGCCCCTCTCAGGGCTGTTGAGGATCCAATCAGACAAATGCTTAGTGTGTTGCTTAATATGTAGTGCAAGCTCAATAAATGATTATGTTCTTGCTCCACTCCATTTGTATCTATCCAGGATGGAAGCCCCTTAAGGCAAGCACTGTCTGCCTGTGGCTCCCTGGAGTCCAGCCCAGTGCCTGCCTGTGCAAACACTTGGACCATCATTTTGCTCAGTCGTTGCCTGATGGTGGAGCAGAGGCCTGCCCCTGGGGCTGTGGAGTTGAGCTCTGAGAGGACTCCTCCATTTCCCGCGCCAGCAGATGGGACTTCAGCCTGGTCTGGTGACTGTCACTGGTGTTTTACTCCTGCACAGGGCTGGGCACATAGTAGGTGCTTAATCAAGGCTTATTGACTGACCGACTGATTGAAAGCATTGATGGCTCCTAGATTTGTTTTAATTTCCAGTAGCTTTTCTTTAGATTTTTTTTTTTTCAGCTTAAACTTTTACCTCTTAGAAGCATGTGGAATGGATGCTTCAGGAATGGTTACTGAGGGTCAGCCAAGTCCTTCCCCTCCACTCCTCCTCTCACCTCACTTCCTGACTCCTTCCTGGCTTAGATTCAGCTCCCACCCATGTCTGCAGAGATGACCCAGGAGGGGTCAGTGGGCTGGACCAATGATGCATTAAGGATGTTTTTGTAGTGGCCATCCCAGCTTACTCTAAGACGTCCATGACTTTTTCTGAACCCTTTTTAATCCTAGTCATGATTTTAACCTGAGGTTTCAGTGGTTCCCTCCTCCCTGAGCAAGGACAGGCAGGACTGAGACTCAGGGTCCCAGAGGTCCTCCAGGCCAACTCCAAGATAAAGGATTGTCACCCTTTTTTCCCTGACTAGTACCAGTTCAGCCTTTTGCTACTTCACCTAAAATGCCCTCACAGACTTGCAATGATGCTGAATTTCTTTTCTTTTCTTTTTTTTGTCTCAATAGCATTTTATTTTTCCAAATTCATGTGAAAATGGTTTTCAACATTCATTTCTATAAGATTTTTTGTTCCAATTTTTTTCTCCCTCTTTCTCCCTCTCCCCCTCCACAAAACAGCAATCTAAGTTTAAAAATATATAATTCTTCTAAACATATTTACATATTTGCCATGTTATGCAAGAAAAATCAGACCAAAAGGGGAAAAACCATGAGAAAGAAAAAGCAAGCAAACAAACAAAAAAAAAGATGAAAAGATGATGTTTGGATCCCCATTCAGTCTTCATAGTTCTCTCAAGATGTGGAGGGCATTTTCCATCCTAGGTCTATTGGAATTGTTCTGGATCATCGCATTGCTGAGAACAGTTAAATATATCACAATGTAGTTGATGCTGAATTTCAAATCAATTTAGTTTAATTCATCAATCGAGCCCTTTATGTTTGCAGAACTGGGCTGTGGGACAGGAACAGCTCAGAGGGGGCACAGAATGTGAGTCTGGCCAGGTGACTGCACCAGAGAGAACAATAATACACAGTGAAGAGTCGAGGGATGGCTAGGCTCTGAACCTAAAAATTGTAGTTGATGGAGAAATGGGAGGAAGGATCATAGAACCATGGATTGAGCCCACCTCTGCATTTACAAGTGAGGGAACTGAAGTGTGAACAGAGGTAATTCCCCAGGATCACACATTTCTAGTGCAAATGAGGTGGCATTGAAACCCAGGCATTCAGAACTCCAAGGCTGTCCTCCCCACTTCCTCTAGACATCTTGTTGCAGACAAGACTAGTGCCTTCCTAGGCTTTGGACCAAATGGCCTCTGAAGTCCCTTTCACCTCTGGGAGTCTCTAAGTGAGTTGATGAGGTGCAAGGTGAAGTCCAGGTTTGTGTTTATGTGAGGGTAGGGAGATTGTTACTCGAGGGAGTATTATATCACATATATTAACTCATTTGATTCTTCCAATGGCTTCTGAGGTGGGAGCTGCTGTTATTCCCATTTTATAGATGAGGAGATGAAGGCAGACAAGAGGCTAGTTTGTGACTTGACTAGGGACCCACAACTGGGTGATGCTCTCTTTTTACTTAGTTGAATCTTCCTGAAGGAGGGACATTTGAGTTGGGCTTAAAAGAGTGAATAGAATTTAACAAGATGGGGAAAGGACATACCATGCACAAGTGTGGGCCAATGGAGAGAAGAAAGTTCAGGGTTTATGTGGTTGGAATGTGGAGGGGAGTCCTATGTGATCAGCCCAGAAAGATGGAGGAGTTTTGCCTGGGGTCAGCCTTGGAGGTCAGGCAGAGCTATCTGCACTATTGCGTGGTGGGGAGCATGAGTCCACTGGAGATTTTAGAGGAGTGGAGGAACTTGTGTAGATCTCCATCCAAAGAAGGTGAGCTAAACATGACAGGGAGAACAGAGGCAGGGAGACCCAGCAGAAGCTGCTAGGAGCAATGCATACACAGAGTACGGGCCCTGGAGGCAGAAAGACCAGAGTTCAAATGCAGTCTCAGCCACTTCCTAGTGGTGAGACAGTGGGCACATCATTTCGGTCTACCTCAGTTTCCTCAGATGTAAAATGTAAAAATCATAATAACATTGCTGACCTCATAGAATTGTTGTAAGAGTAAAAAGAGGTAATGTTTGCAAAGCCCTGGACATATAAAGAGAAATGCATTTTTTCCTTCACTCCCTTTGCAACTTCAGAAATCTGTTTCCATGGAAATAAGTCCCCTAAATACTGAGTTGAAAAACAATTTTTTTTTGGAGAAGAGACTAGAATGGTGGTTAGTCTTATATTATTAGAGGGATTATGGTGCTTATCCCCTCAGTGTCAACAAAGATGTTCTGAGGGGGCCACCCAAAGAATCAGGTGCTGGGGTTACCATGAGGGACCTCCTCACACTGGCAGCAGCCCTACCTGCAGCCTTGCCTTGGCTCTGGGCTTGCTGTGATGCCCGAAAGCACACCTGCACCTCTCTATGGGAATTTTGTTCCCTTATTTAATTTTGCCTTCAATACTATCCCTATCATCAATAAAGCTGGCCAACAATAGCCCCTGCCTCTAATTGGTGCAACTGTCCTTGGTATGAAGCATTTTGCATGGAAGTATTTGGGTTAAATCTTCTGAAAAGTGTAATAAGAATCATTCCTGCCTGAGAAGTCCATTGAGAAAGTAGCTTGTGCCGATAGCTGCGTCCTCTCCCTCCATCACCTAGAGTTTTTTTAAAAATTTATTTTATTGAAAGAAACAGAATAAGAAAAAAGAAAAACAGAAAAAGAATACAAAACAAAATGAAACAAAACAAAAGAGAATACTGTTATGTGCCCAGCAGAACATCAGGGAGTATTCAAAATATATAACAAATTACCAGGTTCAAGAAAGTATATATATTAGTAGAAGAAATTATATTCACGAGTGTCCATCTTTTCTTTACTTCCCTGTAAATTGTTCTTTTGTTCTTTGCTGTTCACCTTATTCTTTCTTTCCCCTTTCATTCCCCCCACCCCCAAGCAGGCTATAGTTTAAAAAGGATATATTTTTATATACATACATAGATACACACACACACACACATACACACATATACCCCTATATATACACACATTTTTCCTATCCCTGATGACTGTTTTAATTCTGCTAACTTGCTTTGTTATTATTTAACCTCTTCCTAACCATGGATCCCTCTCGTCTTCTTCCCATACCCTTTGGTTCCTGGTCGACTCATCTCTTCCCCCTTATTTATTTATAGATGTTGGAGGTGCTATACCCTTCATGATATATACATATATATGCATATATATATATATATATATATATATATATATATATATAGTATTGCCTATTAAACCCATTCCTGATGTGTGTAGGTTTTCAGAACTATGAGCCCTCCTCCCCCCTCTAATGCTTTTTGCCTATTCTTCCTCTGCAATTCATTTGTATGACATTATTATTATTTTGACCTAAAACTCTGCTCCAATCTTTCTTTTGAGTTGCCCTGTTGTTGATGTCAATCTTAAACATATGGCATTCATTTTCCATGTTTAAAAAGATACAATTTGTCCATGTTGAGTTCCTCAAAATTGATCTGATATTGGCTCTTACATGTTAATTTTTTTTATTAAATTTGAGTTTGGTTAATAGAAAGTCCTGAAAATCTGCAAGTTCATTGAATGTTTATTTTTTCTCATTTAAAATTATAGGTAATTTTGCTGGCAGAAGCCCAGACAAACCCTCCCACATTGGAAAAGGTTTAAATCTGGGTCTGGAGATAGGCTCCATACATTTGGCATACAGTAGGTGCTTAACAAATAATTGCTGATTTAATTCAATTCAAAAGCTCTTATTAAGTTTCTTCCCTGCACAGAAGGGATGCTTGATTTATATATATATATATACTCAAACCCACACTGAAGGAGATGTTCAATTAAAAGATTGGCCACTGAGTGGAGGGGGGTGAGCAAGCCGCCAGCACAAAGTGTCCTAATGGATACCCTAGCATGATGGAGATGTGGGGAAGGCACTACAATAAGTCTCTCTGGTTCCCTACCTAGGGAGTAACTGCTTTTTTTGGCACATTTACCAAAGACTGGAGGTGTTAGGGTTGACATCAAGGGTTGGAATATTCATTTACACCAACGACATCCCACTTCCTAGAAATTTAAGCAGGCTTTCAAGAGATGTTGATCAGGACCTGTGAAATTATATTTCTGACCCATAATCTTAGACTACTTCAATCATGCCTTTTTCCTCATTTCCAAATCTTATGGAGTTTAAAAAAATATATATATATATACATACATGTATATATATATATATTCCATTGTTTGCATTTCATTGTCCTTTGGAAATGAGACCATTATGGAAAAGATTCATATTTGAGCTACAGATGGAGTGCCTATGCTGTATCTCAAAACATGACTCATTTCCTCTGAGCTGTACAAGTAGTGTACAAAATGGCAAGAAAGATGCTTTCCATCATGACATTGGTGATTGTGACCAAATTAAAGAACATTGAGTCAACTGACTGAAAGAGGGACTTCATGGAGCGCATTTATTAAGCACCTATTATATACCAAGCACTGTGGCTTGAAGCCCAAAGAATGAAGTAATCCCTTCTTGCAAAAGACCAGGAAGACCTTGCTAAGGGTCAATTCTGTGTAGCAAAGAATATAACTGGCTGGTTGATCATCAGATAAAAATATCAGTCACATTCAACAGTGGCTGGGATGATGTGGGACAGAAATGAGAGAAGTTGTTCCTGGGTCTCTCAGGTGGTGACTTTGTGACTTCTTGTTAGGTTAGGTGCTTATTCACCAACCAATGGAACTTCCTGGAGCCACCCAATCCATCTCTTCCCAAGCTAAGGACCTTTTTTGGGGGGGACACAGAGACCATTGAACTCCTGCCTCCAGGGTAATGATCCTAGAATGCAGCTCCACAGCCTGGGTACTTTATGATGTTATCTCACTTATTTTTAAAAAATTTATTTATTTTTGACATTTACTTTGATATGATTTTTATTTCCATTTTTCTCCCTCCTTTCTTCGCAAGATGGCAATCAATCTGATAGAGGTCATAAATGTATAATCATATTAAACATATTTCCACATTAGTCATATTTACTTCTATCTTTAAAGAGATATAAAAAGGAATAAATTGAGAGAAGAAAGAATTTTAAAAGTGCACACGAGGAGGCAATTCTGAGATGTCACTTTAAACTTTTATTTCATGATACCACATTTAGAATGCAGGAGTTCTGTCTGACACGATGCTAGGGTTTGACATAGAGATCTAACTAATATCAGTCTTTCCAAAAAAGTATTTTATAGAGGCAAATACTGCTAGCACGTAGAGATGCACTGTAATCAGCAGAAGACTAGTTTTTCTGAAGTTTCTGGCAAGATTTTGCTCATTCACATAGTAATATTATATGGCAGTCTTACACATTAGATAGGCAATATCTACTTCCTGGGGTAGGAAATGACATTGAACTGATTTTCCTGGTGCTAACTACTCCTTCTTGGGGAGGAGGGATGGGGGATCAGGCACTGCTGCTATGAGCCACACTCCTGAAAAACTAGGCTTTCTCTTAGGCCAGAGGCAGAGCAGTCAAGCAGTTACTGACACAGCATCATTTTCCACCAAGCACTAACCTTAGGAACAATTTACTCCAAGTTAAGCTGGATCTAGAGGTACTAACCTCATATGGAATAGCAGGAGGTTTTCATTTATATCCTCAACCTTCAACCAAATCCTCAAATTGTATTTTAAAAGTACAAGTGTAACTAAAGCCAGGTGAAACTTAAATTTCAGACCTAGACCATTGCAGGGAACAGCAAGCTCGGTATCAGGGAGCTAGCCAAAGTCAGAACACCAGCCATTGGCGCTGCCATCATGAAAATGCCACAATTCTTACAGGCTCTTTTGATGATCTTCTCAGTTGTCACCTAGCTGTGTTTCCTCCTTTTTAATATTGCTGGAAAGGTGGCCAGCAATCTCAGGACTATCTAGGCCTGACATTTAAGGCCTGGCCCATCTGAAGGTGTTTATCGGCAGAGGACTGGTCAGCAAGTGTGATTTTGTCTTTAGGACAAGTCATATGGATTGGTAGAAAAAGAAATCACCCTGATGAAATCTTTACAGTTAAAGTGAAATTAATGGCTAAAATGTAAAATTGGCATTTTAGATTTTCACATATGAAAACATCACAAAATCTGAAGAGCTAATCATCCCAGAGTTAAGCCAGTATCTCACAGGAAACTTTTTTTTTTTTTTGCTGAGGCAATTAGGGTTAAGTGGCTTGCTCAGGGTCACACAGCTAGGAAGTGTCAAGTGACTGAGGTCACATTTGAACTCGGGTCCTCCTGACTTCAGGGATGGTGCTCTTAACCACTGCTTCACCTAGCTGTCCCAAACTAATGATTTTTTTTTCTCACAGGGAACTTAAAACATCACTCAAAGCTTTTAGTGGAGTGTTTTTATATAGTAATCAGACTTTCAGTAATCAATCAAGAACCATTAGTTCTTTGCTTGCAGAGCTAATTTTCATTGTTTCTAAAAGAGATTTACTTTTCTGTCCTGTAAAGACAGATTGTTTTAAGAATAATGAATTCTACACTTAGATTTTTAGTGGTTCCTTAAAAACAACGTTGCTTTGGGAAGTGCCTTTAATGTGGTCCTTTTTCAAGAAAGAATAAATTATTATTACCAATAAATATGATACAAACATTCTTTCCAATCAAACTATTAATTCTAGGCTAACTCTCACCTGAATAGAAACGAGCTATTCTCATGCAATACAAAACAGAAGGACAACCTGTTCCCAGGGGCAAGCACATGCTGCAGAGGCCATGACCACTACAAGGGCCATCCACTGAAGAGCTAGGATACCTGGCAGACAGGGGGAGGGGGTTTGCCTCTCCCAAAGAGGGACAGCATGAGGATTTCCTGTGATTCTCACAATGACACCCATTCATGCAACTCTCTGAAAGTCCAAAGTGCATCACAGCTCCTGGTACGAGGCTTTATCAGGAAAGAACAGGCTGGAGCAACATAGACGAATGACCCTTGTTCATGCAGAGCTGAGCCCTAAGGACATGCACTAGCCACCAAGATGAGTGAGCACCCTTCCCTAAGATCCCAAACATATGTCTTCCTTCATTGCCCACTATTCCACAAGGCACCTGCTGTTTTCACTGATGGGAAAATCTCCCACAAATAAATAAATGAATGAACACAAAGGACACATCTTTAACACGCTCCTCAGTCGATCCCTTAGACTTTATGTACCTTGAGAAGGGAATGGGAAGAAGTGCACAGAAAATAAGTCAGTGACTCGTGGCTGGTAGGTTGGGGATCTCCTGAGCCCAGCTCAAATGGACATGAATTGATGACAGAATATGTTGTTTTTGCAGCTTTTCATCTCTGCTTATGCTGAAACAGTTTCTGCAGGCTCTGAAAGATCTGTCCTGGTCACTCAGAAAGTACAATCATCCTTTAAGCTGTTCCTGGGAAGTACCTGACCAAAAGGAGAATTGCACCAAGAAGGTCAGATTGTATTTATTTGTTTCATTTTTTTCTCTCTTGTTCTTTTTTGCTGAGGCAATTGGGGTAAGGTAATTTGTCCAGGGTCACACAGCTAGAAAGTATTAAGTGTCTGAGGCTGCCTTCCTGCCTACAGGATTGGTGCTCTACCCACTGCACCACCTAGCTGCCCCCCATTTATTTGTTTTTTAAGATGAGAGAAGAACTGGGTACAGGAAGTTAGAATCAAGAAGCCCCCTCTGGAAACCATCTAGTCCAATGGGCACCCAAGGAGGGACTAATGATGGCCGTGTGCATTTACACAGCACCTCAGGATCTATAGAGCCCCTCACCTATGCATATCAGGGACCAAAATTTTACAGACAGGCCCCTGAGGCTGACTTGTTAGGGTCACAGAGTGAACACAGGATTCAAAGCCAGGGGTTCATGCCTTGTCTCCAGGCTCTCTGTCTCTGTGGCCTTTAGCTGTTTCAACATCTCCAAATTCCTGCTCCAATGAGGGGCAAGTCACCACCAGCCCTCAGCCTACCTCTTCTTGGCCATGTCCTGGGGACCAGCCTTCCACCCCAGGACGCATGAGGAAGGCCGGCTGTCCTCACTGCCCACTTCTGTTCCCCTTAGTCTCTTTTCTGGGCTACACATCTTAGAACATACCCAGTTAATTGTGGGATGGGGATAATCACTTCTGACACTGAATGTAGCCACAAGAGTAAATGCCAGGCCACCCCATAAAAGCACCCTTATCCCCACAGGAAATTAAGGGTCAAGGGGGCTAAATTTCCCTTGGCCAGACCTGCCTGGCCTTCTCTTTAGCATGGCATGCTATGGCCACTCCTTCAATCCTGACAGCTACCTGAGGAACAGCGTGAGGTCTGCCCTGAAAATTCCTACCCTTGTTCGGGTCATGTCTTCCTGGATGCTTCACTTCTGAGGCTCCCTTCCCAACCTGACAAGCTCAGGCCTGGGCTGTGCTTTTTACCTACCCCTGTTTGGCTCTCAGGTTGATGGCAACCTGAAACACCAGAGTGGCTTTAATTCCTGGCTTGTGTCCACCAGGGCCTCTTGGTTGATCTTGGCTATTGTAAATAATCACAATGGGCCACAGCACAGGATGACCTAAGGGATAAGAGTGGAGAGGAGTCCTCCTGTTTCTTCTGCCAGAAGATCTATCACTGTAATAACAACCATGAGCAAGTGACTGAGACTAAGATGGCCGAGTGAGGCATAGAAAGACTGAGTTAGTCCTGGGTTCAAATCCTAGGTAGTATGTAGTCAGTATGATCTAGGGTAGCTAGCTATTCTCAGCCTTAGTTTTCTCCCTGTAACATGGAAGCAATAATACCTGCCCTTTATGGGCTGGTGAGGGTCCATCCCAGCAATGTTGTTGGAATCCTGTCAATTAAAACATGCCCTAGAAATGTTTGGAATCACTGGCTTGTAAATCTTCCCAGATGACGTGAAGATAAGAAACCCAGTATGAGAAGCAAACTATAGAACTGCATTCATGTCTGCTTACAAATGGAGTGCAAACCCAAAGGGAATGGGGCCAAAGGCACCAGAACCATTGGTTACCCTGGTCATCAGGGAGCCTGGGCTGCATCTTGGGGTCAGTCTCTTGACCTCCTGAATAGCTTCTACCAAGATAAGAAATGTTCAGGATGATATCCCCCAATCAGAGCAATAAGTAGTCATTACAGGGTTATGTACACATCACCAATCTTCCCTGGACCTCAGTTTCCTCATCTGTAAAGTGAAGGGTGGGGACTTGGTGGTCCCTGAAATTCCTTCTAGTTCCAAGGCTAGGATCTTTTGATTGAATATGCCAGGGAGGGCAAGCAAGGAAAAAAAGAAATCAATGATATTCCTTATATTGTCCTTACTCCTTCAGGAAATCAGATTCATGGAGTTTTGAAAGATTTTCTTTTAACAAGAGTTGAAGCAAACATGCTTTTCTTGCTTGCACACTCATTTGATCAGACTGGCCCTTCACAAAGTGGGCTAATTGGGCCTTAGCCAATGTTACTATTTTAAATGGGTTGGGGCCCTGACAGACCAGCATTTAGACCAGTATCTCTTAGTTGCAGAGACATCCTGTTAACAGAATTTCAGTATTTTAAACTCCAAAGTGGGGCACTCACCCCATTTGCTCCAGAGATTTCCCTGATTTTTACTTGTGTCAAGACTTCAAAAGCCATTGCTGTTCCCTGTACTGTCAGAGATGACCAGCTCTATAGTGCTGAGCCTTCTCTGCATTCAGTAGGATTGGATAGTCTCAGACAGGAGGCCCCCAAAATACTGCTGGGTCTGGTGCCTGCCCATGGCCTCCACTGAGACGATGGCCTCTCCTTACGGAGACAGCAGGATGAATCAGTCTTAGACCAAAGGGCAGAACATGGGAGGTAGCATCGGTACTTCCATGGTGTGAGTAGGCCTGTCCAGGAGCACCAACAAGTGAACTTACCTATCTGCTGTGGAGTTCTTTCTTCAGGCAGGATTTGAAAGTGGGATACCTCTGAAGCGTTTTGTAGCCCTGGGGACGAGGCGATGGAAAAGGAAGCCGGAAGCAGACAGCCCAGGCAAGAGGCCCGAGAACACAAGTATGAAAAAGACAAAGAAAAGAGGGTCACTGGCAAAGGGGCAGCGGCTCTGGCTGAGGAGCCAAGTGTCCCTGCCACCCCAAATCTGCTTTTACAAGTCATACTCCTCCCCCAACAGTGAGTGTGTCTGTTGAGCACTTGGCCTGAGAAATGAGAGAACCCCTATTAATCTTATCACTCTCATGGCTCCACTTGTAATTGCTGCTTATGCCAATGAATGAGTCTAGTTGGCCAAGGAGAACCTTTTCTTGGTTACTTCATTAAGCCCTCCTTTGCCTCCTGTATTGTTGGCACCTCCAGAAAGATGTCTATTTGTGGGGTGTCCACTCCTTGCCTCCTGCTCCAAGCCACCTCTGAGATGCACATGCAAGGGAAGAATAAGGGAGAGAAAGAGATAGAAGGAGAAAAAAAGGTGAGAGATAGAAGAAGGAAAGGGAGAGAAAAATGGGGGGAGAGACAGACAGAGAGGGAGAAAAGGGAAGAGGGAAAATAGGGAGAGAGAGAGAGACAAAGGGAGAGAAAAGATGGAGTCAGAGAGGGAGAGAAAAGGTTAAGGAAATAGAGAAAGGGAGAGAGAAAAAAGTGGGAGAGATGGGGAGAGGAAGAGAAAAGATGGGAGAGACACAGAGACAGAGGGGGAGAAAGAAGGGGAAGGGAGGAGGGAGAGAGAAAAAGAGAGACAGAGAGAGGGAGGTGGTGGGAGAGGGGACATTCCTTCTTGTTCCGATGACCGGCCGATGACCCGGTGGAGTGAGAGGCTGCCTGCACCTGTCACGCAATGCCATGGGATAGGAATTATCTGACAGGGATACAGAGAAGGGAGTGATCTTCAGCAGCAGCAGCAGCAAAGCATTGTGGGAGAGACCTTTGGACCAACGCCACACAATTGTTCTTGTTTCTAGGGCCCCGAGTTAGCTGCTTTCCCTCAGCTCCCTGACCTCTCCACATGAATCCCACAAGGCATCTCTCCAGATGTCAGCACAAACCGGCCTTTTCCAAGAAGGCCTTTGGTGTCCCCCAACTAGATTCACTACACGGATGTCTTCTCAGGTGGCGGCTCCTCCCAAGGAGGCTTTCTCTCCTTACCCGGAATCCTCTCTGCAGCCGGTCTTTCATAATGCCAATAAATTCTTTGTAACTCAGCTGGTCATCTTTGTCCACATCAAAAATCTTGAAGATGGTGCTCACCAGATGGGGCGAGAGCTTCAGACCTGTTGCCACATAGACGGCACGCTTGAATTCATCTAGGCAAAGGGAAAGAGCAAGGTTAGCTGTCCTGCCTGAGGTGCGGGAGAGCTGCCCCCTCCACTTCTGCTCCTCAGTCAGACTGCCCGCTCTTCATTCAGGGCACAGCTGACTGCCTGTGGCCCTTCTGGCCCCTTAGGACCTCATGGTGTGTGTGGTATGTGCACAAATGTGACTCTGTGTGCGTGTGTGTGTGTGTGCCACCTGTGCCCCTGGGATCCTACAGGTTGGGCAAGGCCAAAGTGCTAGAGGCTCCTCGATGCTCTGCTGACCAAGGTCAGCCTCAGAAAGGACCCTGTATTCAGAGGGTGACCAGATTGCAAAGATCCTGTCTCCTCTAGGCCATTTCAGCCTTGGAGTCCTCTGGGAGGCTGGGGCTGGGCACACCCTTGTCCCCTTTAGAGCATTTGGGGGAGGTTTGGGGAGGTTCAGTCACTTGCCCAGTGTTACCCAGACAGTAAAGGTCAGGGGTGGTTCTGAAGTGGTATCTCCCTGACTTCCAGGCCAGCACCTTCTCCATTTGGTTAGGGGTCCTTTGGGAAGGAGCACTGCCTTTAGCAGAGTCTCAGGGGATCAGCTAAGGAGCAGCTTTCTCCTCCCTCCCTGACTCTTCCTTCTCCCTCCCCTCTTTCTGTCTCTGTCTTTATCTCTGTTTGTCTCTCTCTCTCTCTCTCTCTCTCTCTCTCTCTCTCTCTCTCTCTCT
>JAJPUD010009645.1:549-20703 GCA_023553655.1 Myrmecobius fasciatus
TGTCTCCATTACATATGATGCTCACTGATGGTTTTAAGTAGATGCTAATGATTATTTTAAGGAAAAGCCCATTTATTTCTATATTCTCTAGTATTTTTAATAGGAATGGGTGTTGGATTTTATCAAATTCTTTTTCTGCATCTATTGAGATAATCATATGACTTTTTTTAGTTTGGTTATTAATATAATTCATTATCTGATAGTTTTCCTAATATTGAACCAGCCCTGTATTCCTGGTATAAATCCTACTTGGTCATAGTGTATTATCCTGGAGATGATTTTCTGTAATCTCATTGCTAATATCTTATTTGAAACTTTTGCATCAATATTCATTAGGGAAATTGGTCTATAGTTTTCTTTCTCTGTTTTTACCCTACCTGTTTTAGCTATCAGCACCATATCGGTCTCATAGAAGGAATTTGGTAGTACACCTTCTTTCCCTATTTTTTTCAAATATTTAATATAGTATTGGAATTAATTGTTCTTTGTATGCTTGGTAGAATTCACATGTAAATCCATTTGGCCCTGGAGATTTTTTCTTAGGGAGTTGATTGATAGCTTGATCTATTTCTTTTTCTAAAATGGGGCTATTTAAATAATTTATTTCCTCTTCTGTTAACCTGGGCAATCTATATTTTTGTAGATATTGCTCCATTTAATTTAGATAATCAAATTTGTTGGCATAAAGTTGGGCAAAGTAACTCATAATTATTACTCTAATTTCCTCTTCATTGGAGGAAAGTTCTCCCTTATCATATTTGAGACTAACAATTTGATTTTCCTCTTTCCTTTTTCTAATCAAATTAATGAAAGGCTTATCTATTTTGTTGTTTTTTTCATAAAACCAACTCTTGGTTTTATTTATTAATTCAATAGTTTTCTTATTTTCAATTTTATTAATCTCCCCTTTTATTTTCAAGATTTCCAATTTGGTATTTAATTGAGGGTTTTTAATTTGCTATTTTTCTAGCTTTTGTAATTGTAATCCCAAGTCATTGACCTTCTTTTTCTCTATTTTATGTAAGTAAGCATCTAGAGATATAAAATTCCCCCTTATAACTGCTTTGGCTGTATCCCACAGATTTTGGTATGTTGTCTCCTTATTGTCATTCTCCTGGATGAAATTATTGATTGGGTCTATGGTTTGCTATTTCACCTATTCATTCTTCAGGATTAGATTATTTAATTTCCAATTAACTTTTGGTCTATTTACTCCTGGCCTTATATTACATGTGAGTTTTATTGCATCATGATCTGAAAAGGATGCATTTATTATTTCTGCTTTTCTGCATTTGATTTTGAGGTTTTTATGCCCTAACACAAATGATCAATTTTTGTATAAGTTCCATGAACTCCTGAGAAAAAAGTAAACTCCCTTCTATCACCATTCAATTTCCTCCAAAGATCCATCATACCTAACTTTTCTAACATTTTGTTTACTTCCCTAACTTCTTTCTTATTTATTTTGTGGGTTAATTTATCTAATTCTGAGAGAGTAAGGATCCCCCACAAGTATAGTTCTGCTGTCTATTTCTCCTTGCATCTCTGTTAGTTTCTTTTCTTTTCCAAATTCTAGGAATTTGGATGCTATACCACTTGGTGCATATATGTTTAATATTGATACCGCTTCATTGTCTATGGTACCCTTTAGTAAAATATAGTTTCCTTCCTTATCTCTTTTAATTAGATCTATTTTTGCTTTTACTTGATTGGAGATAAGGATTGCTACCCCTGCTTTTTTTTTTTCATCTGAATCATAAAAGATTCTCCTCCAGCCCTTTACCTTCACTCTGTATGCATCTCTATGTTTTAGATGTGTTTCTTGTAAACAACATATTGTAGGATTCTGGCTTTTAATCCAGTCTGCTATCTGCTTCCATTTTATGCGAGAGTTCATCCCATTCACATTCACAGTTAAAATAACTATATCTGTATTTCCTGCCATCTTATTTACCCAAAGTTATGTTTTTCTCTTCCCTTTCCCCTTTCTCTTTACCCCCCTCTCCAGTATTTTGTTGTTGATGACCACCTCCCTCTAACAGTCCTCCCCCCTTTAGAACTCCTCCCTCTTTTTTTTATACCTTTCCCCTAATCTTTTTATTTTCCCTTCTATTAATCTATCCCTTTCTTTTCCTCCTTTCCCTCCTACTTCCCTATAAGGAGGGACAAGTTTTCCTGTTAAACCAAATGTATCTGATATACTCTTTTAGAGCACAATCTGATGAGAGTAAGATTTACACAATGCTCATCACCCTCCCTTCTTTCCCTCAATTACATTAGATTTTCTATGCCTCTTCATGAGATTTTACCTTATATTTACCTCCTTTTTTTACTTTATTTTACCTCCTTTCCCCTCTTTATGATAGTCATTCCACCTTTAATTTCTTTTACATTATTTTCAAAGTTAAATCAATTATACCCCCATTCTTTAAGTATACCCATAGTAGAATTATAGTTCTCAAGAGTTCTTTCCTTTTTACCTTTTTATGTTTCTCTTCAATTCTCTGTTTGGAGGTCAAATTTTTTGTTCAGATCTTGTCTTTTCATTAGAAAAAGGTGAAATTCTCCTGTATCATTGAATGACCATCTTCTTCCCTGGAAGATAATGCTCATTCTAGATGGATAACTTATTCTTGAATGTAACTTCTTTTGCCTTTTGGAATATCTGCTTCCAGGCCCTTTGATCCTGTAATGTGGAAGCTGACAGATCTTGTGTGATTCAAATTACAGTTCCTTGGTATTTGAATTGTTTCTTTCTAGGTGCTAGCAATATCTTTTCTTTGGTGCGATAGTCCTGAATTTTGGCCACGATAATCCTTGGGGTTTTAATTTTGGGGGCTCTTTCAGAAGGTGATCGGCGAATTCTTTTGATGGTGATTTTGCATTCTAATTCTAAAACATCAGGGCAGTTTTCCTTCATGATTTCCTGGAAGACAGCATCTAGGTTCTTTTTTTCATCATGGCTTTCAGGGAGTCCAATAATGCTTAGATTGTCTCTCCTAGATCTGTTTTCCATGTCAGTTGTTTTTCCTAGGAGATATTTCATATTTTCTTCTATTTTTTTATTTTTTTTTTGTTTGACTGATTCTTGAAGTCTTATTGAATCATTCACTTCTATTTGTTCAATTTTAATTTTTAAAATATTATTTCCTTCAGTTACCTTTTTTAGCTATTTTTGTAACTGGTCAATTGATTTTTTTGGTTCATTGCATTCTTTTTCTATTTTGCCCATTTTATTTTTCAGTGAATTGTTGTCTTTTTCCAATTCACCTATTTTGTTTTTCAGTGAATTGTTATCTTTTTCCATTTTGCCAATTTTTTTTTCAGTGAGTTATTGTCTTTTTCCATTTCACCATTTTTGTTTGCCAGTGAGTTAGTGATTTTTTCCATAGCACCAATTTTGTTTTTCAGTGAATTAGTGTCTTTTTCATCTTTCTTTTGCAGGGCATTATATCCTTCTTGTACTGATCTCAATTCCTTTATCCATTTTTCTTCTAACTCTCTTTTGAGATTCTTTATGCAATCTTCCAGGAATGCCTTGTGAAATGGGGACCAGCTCATGTCTGCCTTTGTGGCTTCCTCTGATGTTGCTTTTCCTTTAGGAAGCTCAGGATCTGGGGTCTACCCCTCTTTCTCTCCATAAAAGCTTTCTATGGTGAGAGCTCTCTTCTGCTTCTTACTCATTCTTTAGAGCTTGAGGTCTGATTCAAGCAGGGGACCAGCAGCCATTTCAATTTGCCCTGGGGCAGGTCATGTAGTTAACTTCCCGTGAGTGCTGTTCAGGCGCGGTCCACTTTCCCAGCCACTCTCAATCTACCCTTTATCAAAGGCAGATCTCTCAAAGCACCTTCCCACAAGCAGAGCAAAGTGGTCCAAGCGTTTCCCAGGGACTTCCTGGGTGCCTAGATTCCATGAAGCTCCATCCTAGACCCGATCTTCTGCCCCGGCTGCACATTGGTCCCTGACCCCGGCAATCGGCTTGATCCCTTGCCCATCTGAAATAGACCTGCTCTGGAGTTCTTCCAAGGTAATTTTTGATAGAAGTGTTATGTACTCCAAGTGTTTGATGGAGCCCTCACTCCAGAACCAGTTCAGAGGCTTAATTTGTTCTGGGTCTGAGGGAAGATCAGAGGAGATCACAGAGAGTGGTGTCTGCAGTCTGCCATCTTGGCTCCCGTAAAAGAATTAATGGAACCAGAAGAAAAACACTGTTCCTAGTTATTAGAAATCCCTTTTTTTCTCCATGGAGATCGCATAAAATCTTTCTTAGGTGGCATAGTATTAAAGATTTCAAAAGTTAATCCTCTTCTAGAATTCTAAATGTCTACTATATTCTTGGTATATGTTTTATTTCCATATGCAGAAAATTTCTATCAGTCACTACTCTGGGGACACAACTACTAATTGACTGAGAATTCTAGAGCCTCTAAATTTTTGAAATAGACAAGGTCAATGGGGAAAGGAATGGAACTCTCATTTTTCCCTCACCTCCTCAGGCAATCCTCTCTGTGTGGCTTCAATACTGGATTTGATAAACAGTCAACTGACTTGCACCTGAAATACTATATTTCAAACTGGTACACATACACATGCACACACATGAGCATATTTATATATAAACACATATATGTACATATATACATTTAATCATTAAAAATACATATTTAATACATAATCCCATTGTATTGGCACATTTAGATATATATATATAACTTTGTATTGAGATATATATATATGTGTGTGTGTGTGTAAATATGTAAGTATAACATGAATATATGCATATGCATGTGTATATGTGTGTATGTGTGTGTGTTTATATATATACATATATATGTATACATGTATCTCTAGAGTATATGTATAGGTATATGTAAGGTCACATCCCCAGTCCAATTAGTCACAGAAGGCCTAAAAATCTCTTGTTCAAATTAATCAATTAAAAGTAAATTTAGGGCAGCTAGGTGGCGCAGTGGATAGAGCATCAGCCCTGAAGTCAGGAGGATCTGAGTTCAAATCTGGTCTCAGACACTTAACATTCCCTAGCTGTATGGCCCTAGGCAAGTCACTTAACCCCAATTGCCTCAACAAAAAAAAAAAAAAAAGAAAGAAAGAAAAAAAAAAGAAAAGAAAAGAAAAAAAAAGTAAGTTCAGGGGCAGCTAGATGGCACAGTGGATAGAGCACCAACCCTAAAGTCAGGAAGACCTGAGTTCAAATGTGGTCTCAGACACTTAACACTTCCTAACTGTGTGACTCTGGGCAAGTCACTTAACCCCAACTGCCTCAGCAAAAAGCAAAACAAAAAAAAAAGTAAATTCAGGATGTATAAATTATTAATACTTTTGAAATACTCATAGGGGACTTGGGTCATGAGAAGAAGATAAATGATACAGGAGATATCTGATGATTGATTGAAAGAATCAGATGCACTTCTGGGCCTGTTTAGACCACATCAATCCATTTAAGTATGTATAGATATCTAGATGTATGCATGTATTTGTATAAACATAGATTTATACAAACATTTAATTTAATTTAGTTAGGCACTCTAAGAAGATCTAAGACATTTTAAAAATGGAAAATACTTATTATACTAATTACATTACATATATCTATATCTATATGTGACATCTATCTATCTATCTGTCTATCACTGTAAACCTGAAGGTGGAGAAATATGTTTTGAAATTAATTCAGTTTGATTCAGTTTAATTAAACAGAATTTTATTAAGTTTATATTATGAATCAAACACTATGCTTGATCCTGAGAGAAACAAAAAATAAAACAAAATTCCTTCCCTTGAGAAAATTTATTCATCTATGGAAATACGCATGTATTCAAAAAACATATAGAAATAAGATAAGACAAATATAAAGTAATTTTAAGAAATGAGGGTTGAAGGAGGGAGAGGAACTAAGAGCTGGGACCATTGGTGATAGCTTCTTGGGGAAGTTAATGTTTGAACTAGGAGTAAAATTGAAGAGAGATAACATTCTAGACACAGAGATAGGTTCTGAAAAGCTAAAGAAGTAAAAGAAGGAATCTTTGGTATGGGAAAATAAGAGGTAGGTCAGTTTGGCTTAATGTAGAATCCATAAACAGAAGCAATATGTGACCATCCTGGAAAGAGAGATTGGAAATAGATTATCAAGAGTTTTAAATACTAAACAGATAAGTTTGTTTAGGATCACTAAAGATTCTGGAATAAGAAGTGACAAAGTCATTAGGAATATCACTTTAGAAGCCACACAGAAGATGTATTAAAGGAAGATGAGATTGGGTGGAAGGACACCAAATAAGCATCTAAGTATTAGTATAGTAAAAAATAAAAAATAATAAGGTCTAAGGTCTAAACTGGATGATGGTAGAGACAGGGCACTGATACAAAAGATGTTTTAAATATAGATTTGAGAAAATTTGGCAGCTTTTTGAATATGAGGTGAGGTAGGAGTGAGAATGAAGAGTCAAAGATGAATTTTAGGTACAAAACTAGGAGAAATAAATATTATGAATATTAATTTAATATAAGGAATTAAGAGAAGATGGTAGAGTAGGTGAGAAGTTTCCAAGCTTTCCAGATTTCTTTCACAAACAGAAAGAAAATCACTAATGCTTTAATCTCCATCTTTGATGGACATAAGTTAAGAAGTTTTCATTTATCAGTCCAATGAATTTTTTGATATTAAGGAGAAAAATCTCCACAAGATGACACAGCAATCTCTCTAATCCCCCAGGATTAATATAGTTCTTGGCATACAATAGTAACTTAATAAATGCTTGCCATTGATTGATGAAATTGTTTATAGTTCTTTGAGCTACATATTTTGAGGTCATTCATATATGTCAGGTGGCAAATAAGATGTTTGGTTTAATTACTTTAATTTAAAAGTCATGCTAAGTTCCATTTAGGAATGATGATATTGGTTTTAGGCTTAAGCTTGATTAGGTTTACACAGTCTCCCTGAAAAAAAAAAGTCACAATTTATATCAATTATTCTTCACATTGTTACATCAGTGGCATATTTTAAATAAATAATAATTTTCAGTTAGGATATTATATAGTCTAACTTTCTAATGAAATATAAATCTGTTATATGTATTTGCAGCACATTAATAAGCTATGAATGCAAAATTGAATTGAAGACTTTAGAATCATCAAGAAAGGCAATATTTGCTTAAAACATAAACTAAATTAGTACCAAATGTCCTTTATATTTTTGTGCATTTTTTGCACACCTTTTATGTAACTCAGACAATATATTTGTTTTTTTTAAGTGCTCATAGATTTTTTTTTCATTATACAAAGTCTGAATGCTTTGTACATAGCACACTTTTAATTGGCCTGTATGTAGTGAGTTCACTGGTCTTCTCATCCTTTGTAACAAATGCCTTCTGTTCAGAAAAGTGTAATCTGACATGCCTAAGAGAAGCTGGTAAAGTGTCTTACTATGAATTCATAAACTACTGTGAAGTATTTGAGTCAATGTTTATATTTCTTATCCCACTTCACCAATTTCAAGTTTCATAGAAAGGTTTCATCGCTTCCCTTGATGTCATGCATTCTACTAATGGTACGGGAGCTTTATGCTTCTCATTTAAGCCATACTCAAATTCATGGAGTAGTTTCTTCACACTATTTGGGATACTAAGAAAATATGGAATAAAATCTCTAGAGCTCCAATAGTCAACATTCAAGAATTGTTGTCAGGCCTTTACAGCTCCCAGAGTAGTTTTGGGATACATAAAATCTTTATTCTACCTCACTTTTCTGGTATACTTTTTCTTTTTCATTCCTCTCCTTTCTCTTCTATACAGAAAATGGATTTGGCTTGAAGATGATATTTTTATTCATTATTATTACCACTTCCTTAAATAACTTCATTTTCATAGTTTTATATATCCTACTTCAGGCAAGATAAAAACATTTCCTGTCCTCTACATTTCCCTCCCTTTTGTAACTTCTTCCCCCTCAAAAAATAAACCCTTTCAATTGTCCCTCATTGATTTTTAGGTAGAAGGAAAATAAAATATGTAATTTGCTTAGAGAAAGAAATTTACTTAAAAGGTGCATCATTTAGAAACTGAACCATCAGCATAAAGATTAACTGAAAATGATCATAGTCTGTCCTTCACTCAAAAATATATGTATATATATATAAAATCCCCAAACCATTAAGAAAACACAATCCAATACTTGAAAAACACTTAATTTTCTAAATCTTTAGAAAAATATTTGTTTTATAGATTCTTTTTCATTTTGTTCATTGAATCTGTGCTCTGAATATATTTATCTACAGACTAAAGGGATCTGTCCAACTTTTGAAGGGTTCTTTCCTCTCAAATCATTAACTGCAATGAAACCCTCTTGATATCTTTTCCCGCTATTTTGAACACTACTGTGTGCTTTCTCAACATTTTTAAACAATGTAAACAATCACAGAGGAGGAAATGGTGCAAATTACATTTAATTTTATTCTTATGGTAATTATACTTCAAGAAATCTTTAGAGAAGCAAATAAATAGAAAAACAATATTACTGAGGCTAAGATTCTTTGAGATTTTTTTGTTTGCTGCATTTTGGGAGGCTTTTTTCTTTACTTATTTTTTTTGGAATATTCATAAAGGCCTTTTAGTTCAGGATGGATCAGCTCTCAGAAAATTATTAGATAGGCCATTTGCCTAAAAAGGGAAGTCTCAGCTCATCATTCATTACCCCTTTTCCTCTTTCCAGGAAATAAATGGATTACTAGGTCCCACCTTCCATGTAGCTCTGTTTTATCTATCAGCTAATTTTTAACAAGATCTCAGCTTATAAAGTTTGAGATAGGACCCTTCAGAGAGTTTAACCAGGAAATAGTTCATATTTCTTTTACAAAGACCTTTATCTGTGGAGGTGTGGAACCAGGGAAGAGCAAATCTGTAAGAATTGGCAATTGTCCAATTACTAGAATTACTAAAAACAAAATAAAAGCAACTGCTTTAAAACAATTCATCAGTAAGAATTAATTGACTTCTTTGATAAGATACCTATCAAGTACAAGCTATTAGAATTGTATAATTCTAGATTTAGTAAAGAGAAACAGTGAGATATAATGGAGATATTAAATCACTAGATTTGGATTCAGAGGAGCTGGGTTAAACCCTGAGTCTTCCTGTCTGACTTGGGTGTGCTTGTTGGCAACTAGGACTTAATCTTTGTAAAATGAGAATTTTACAATATTCTATATATACAATGAGATATTTACAATATTTACAGAATGCCTCCCATCTCCCAGAATTATTGTGAGGACCAAATTAAATAAAATTTGAAAAGTGCTTAGCCTGGCACACCGTAAATGCTTAATAAATGCTTGTCTCTTCCCCAAAATTTAGTTTTTAATTTTATCAGTTATAAAATGCAAGTTGAATGAGAAGGTTTCCATGATTCAATGAAGCTATCATTCTATGACTTCAGATTAACTAAATAATAACTCTATAACATCCCCAATAATCTATTATTGAGTTTATATATTTTGTTTAAATGCTATCAAGGCATAGAGAATTCACTATCACCACTTTTTAGCTGTTCTAATTATTAGTATTTTTTCCCTTATTTATCCCCCTAATCTGTCTTTTTGTAACCTCTACCTCTTTCTTTTAGTTTGGCTCTATAAGGCCAAGAAAAACGAATCAGATCAGTCTTCCATAAGACATCTCCTGAAATACTGAATCTTCTCCAGGATAAGATACTAATTCTCTTCAACATGCTGGTCACCCTTTTCTGACAGTTCTCCTTTTGCATTTGGCCAATTGAAATGTTTTGTTCATTGCATTTTTTTCCATTTCACAAATTCTGTTTTCCAATGAATTGGTATCTTTTTCATATTTATTTTGTAAGGAGTTATATGCTTTTTCCATTTTATCAAATCTATTTTTAAGTTTTCTTCAGATTATTTCTGTTTTTCCTTTTCCATAGCCTCTTGAAAAGATCTTATTTCCTTTCCCCATTTTTCTTTTAACTCTCTTTTAAGATCCTTTTTGAGATCTTCTAAGAAAGCCTTGTAAAATGGGGACCAACTCATGTCTCTCTTTGGCATTTCATCTGGAGTTGATGTGCCTTTGAGAACCTCAGGATTTGAGGTGTTTTCTCTCTCTCCATAAAAGTTGTCTATGGTCAGAGTTCCTTTTTACTTTTTTGCTCAGTTGTTTGCTCTGGGGCTGGTATTTCTGATTGACTTCAGGTGCTGGGTAGTTGTAGCCACTTGCAAAGTTCTTGGGGGGAGATGCTGAGTGGCTTACAATTTGCCTTTTGTATTGGCTTTTGGGTGTTTTACAGCAATTCTAATGCACCACCCACATGCAACAAGGACAGAGTAGCCTAAGAGTCTCATAGAACGTTCCCCAGTGAATGCTGCAACACTTTGGCTCCTAGCCCCAGCTCCTTGCCCTGATCTCCCTATGTTGTGGTCTGGGCTCAGCAGACTGTTCCCTTGCCCGTTTAAAACAGACCTGTTCTGTAGTTCTTTCAAGGATTTTTCTTCTTGGAATGTGTTGCATTCCATAATTGTGAGTTCTGTAGCTTCAAAATCAGTTTAGAGGTTTAATGTGTTGTTGGTTTGAAAGAAAAGGCAGAGGAGGTCACAGGAAGTCATGGCTGTTCTTCACTATCCTGGCTCTGGTTTTCTGGCACTTCTCAATTCACACAGTAGAGCATGTAAGGACAGTATCTATGATTGACTCAAGAGAAGTAGTCTTCTTTTATTACTTCCCATTTGATAAGCAAATCTTTTAGAATAACATTAGATGGTTAAAATTTCTTTAAATATATATTACTTTAAACATAATCAGATTAAAAAATTTGGTTATTTCTAAATATCAAGTCAAAGCATAAAGTACAAAAGCAAAAAAAAAAAAAAAAGCATAACATTTGCATGACCTCCAAGTCTGGATGTCTTGGATTCAAAATCTATCTCTCTGTGTATCTGTGAGTCTTTTAATTTCTCACTCATACTTACAACTCTGTAAAATAATGTTCACATTTATGAAATTAAGATAAAAATATATGCCCTACCCACCTCCCAGAACTGCTCTAAGAAAAGTGCTTTGTAAACAATGTGTATAGAACCGTGATCTATTTCTCTCTGTCATTCTTGGTCTAAGTAAATGGCCTTGGGCATTATAGGATTGTGATTAATTTATACAATCAGTATATGTCAGAGGCGAGATCTGAACCTAGGTCTTCCTGGCTCTACAATATACTGCCTTACATAAATAAATCTTATGATACCATATAAATCTGAGTTTTTATTATTTTATTCTTTAGTGATGCTAATAATTTTTTTTCTAGAGACTTACAGAGTATGGATATCATAGCCAAATTTTGAGACAGTCATCTAAAGATAATTTTGTTATTTAGAATCACTTTCCAAAGCAGCATATGTTTAAGTTGATTTGAACAAACCTGGGGAATATGTGAAAAATCTGCATTTGGTTTATATAAATAAGCAAGTGTATAATTATATTTGTTTTGTGTTGTGTTGTTTTGGACCTGTACTTTCATGAGATGTCTAGCATTTATAATCTCTTGAAGATACCTAGAGAGAGAATCATGGATTTAGAGACAGAAAGACCTTTGAGACCATGAAATCCAAACCCCTCATTTTACAAATGAAGAAACGGAGGTAAAGAAAAGTTCACTGATTTGCCCAGGATCACAGTGAGTATCTGAGGTAGAATTTGAATTAAGGTTTTCCAAAGTCAAAATCAAGTACATTAGAAATGCATATACACAAACACACACATGCATGTGTGCGCACACACAAATGCAGATACATATTGAGTATTTTTAGTAATTTACCATGCAAGCAACTTTTGTTGTTATGGTTGAGTTACTTCAGTCATGTCCAGCTCTCCATGTCCCTTTTTGGATTTTTCCAAACAAAAATGCTAGAGTGGTTTGCCCTTTTCTCCTCTAATTCATTTTACATATAAGAAAATGAAACAAACAGGATTAAATGACTTGTCCAGTCACACAGCTAAATATCTGAACCCAGATTTGAGCTCAAGAAGATGAGCCTTTCTGAATATAAGCCTAGTACTTTATCCACTGTGCTCCCTAGTTGCCTATGTAAAAAACTTAGTCTGCATTGAATTTTATATCTAGAGGTCAGTTTTAAATCTTTCAAAGCTTTAAAATAGTTATTAAAGACTGAAAAATGATTCATATACAATACCTCTATTAGTCTTCACAACACCTCTGTGACATAGTTACTAGAGGAATTATCACGCCTCTTTTACAAAGCTGAAGAGACTGGTTTGGAGTGATGAAAGTGACTTGTTTATGGCAACCTAATGTAACAGAGATAATAAGAAACAGAGGCAGAATTTCAATCCAAGTTATTTTGAGTCCAAATCCATGTCCAACTAGAGATTTTGATTAGTCAGTATTTCCCATACTTTCCTGAACTGATATTCATGGATTTTCATGTCCCATAAAAGAACATTTAGAAAAAGAGAAATCCTCTGAGGTAAACTGTCTTATCCATATATATGAACAATCAATTTCTAGGAGTTCCCAGGAGACAAGGTCACAATATAAACAGATGGTGATGTGATCATTAGAATAGCCATCAGCTATCACAGCTGTCTTTTAGTGAGGAATCTGACTGTTTGGAAATTAAGGAATTCTTAGTCTGTACATGTCAGTTGCTGTAGATAACCATAGATTGTAGACTTTGAGTACTAATTTAATACTCATCTGTTAGGAACATAAGTAATAAATATTGGATAAAAACCTTCCATTGAGAAGTCTAATATTCCATAGAGAATTTAAAATAATTTATATATTTAGAGCTAAGGAAAACCTGGATTTAACACCAAATTTGATAACCAATTGGTTATGTGATAATTATTCAAATCATTATACAATTGCAAAGTATCCCAACTAAGCCTCTGAGGCTAGAAAGTATAGGAAGAGCCAAAATTACATCAGTAAAAGGAATTTCGACATTGATAAACCTCCAAGGAAGGAAAAGGGGAAAGTATTAACACTTCTACTATTAATAAAAACTTATAATAACATAGCATATTTAAGCCAATAAAATCATTTCTTCACAATAATTTGGTGCAGCAGGTAATACTGATCCTAAGTGTCCCTGCCACCACTGTATTTGTTAATCGCATGCTTGTTAATTACATGCTTACTGTAGGAACTTGTATTTGTATCATTCATCTATCCCCATTATCCTAATATAAAACAACACAACAGAATAAAATACAACATAATAAAATGCACAATACCACACCACCCTACACAAGATAACACAATAAATGCCATATAATACATTATAATATGTAAGTTTATTAAATGCCTATTATGTGCTAGCTGCTGGAGAAAGGAACAAAAGAAAAATCAGTCATTTCTCTCAAGGAACTTACAGTCACCCAGTATTCACCATGTTTTTTTAATTTCAGTCTGCATTTCAGTTTTGCCAACATAAGAGATATCAACGTATTTGTAGATGTGTTGTTTCCCAGAGCTAATGTCCAGCAAACAGGCTATGGTTTTGAGCTTGGTATGATGACACTCGTTTGCTCTCTGGATGAACTCGCCCTCTGGCAATGAGGATTATTCTGATAGGCACCAAGTGCTCAATGAGGGATTTATGATTTTATATTTGTTGGAGCTCCCCCTATTTCTTATGTATCTGAGAGCCAGAAGCAGGGATTATCCCATTTCTTAAAATGTTCACAATCCCTGTTTCTCTTAATTGCCAAGTACACTGAATCAGGTACTGCAATTCTGTTCCTGTGATACTAACTCTGGTTCTATATCCCACTGAAGGATTACACAACTCAAGGACTCTTAAGACTTGAAGGCTGTTCCCAGAGTACCAAGGAACACCTGCATTGTCCATGCATAGGCCTGCCACAAAAATTGCTATTCAAGACCTGAGAATGTTTGTGTCATATTCCAGTCCATATATACATGCATATATATGTGTGTGTGTGTGTATACATATGTTTACATATATAGATCAGCCCTCTTTTGGGGGATGGGAGGTGAGGTGTGTGTTTTCCACACTCTGAATTAATCAAATTTCTGTTTGATCTCTTACTCTCCTTTCTTTGTTCTTCTCTATTTGGCTTCATTCATTAACTGTTTAATCAGCTCCACTATGGTTGAAAGAGTATTGCTAATATAATTGCAACACGGTGGGATAGAAAATTCCAAAGGCTTAAGGAAAGGCTCTAGATAGGACCATGAGATTGAAATATTTTAGTACTCAGTTTCTCCTCAAGTCTTTGCAGAGTTAGTTTTTTTTTTAAATACATTGTGTATGTTTTCTGTTTAGAGTAAGAATAAAATTCTATAATCTTGATTAAACTGCCTAGAAATACATACCACTGACTTTATTTTTCCCTTCTTTTCAGATATTTCAAATGTGATTCACTCAATGTGTTATACCACATAGCAGAAGAGCAAAATGAGACCATGGGGGAGGTTATAATGTGCATTAGAGATCAACAAGCTTTTCTCTATATATAAGCAATGCAGTCACTGAATACCCACAAGTACCTGGTAAAATTAACAGCTCAGCATTTTAATTCAGATCTAGGATAGCACATTAATTATAAGTTTGTGTTATTGCTGAAATTTCCAGCTCCCTGATGAACAAAGAAGAAATAATAAACCATTCTAAATAATCTAACAGTCTTCCTCTAAAATCTTACTTCCTCACAGAACCAGTTTCCCAAATAGGAAATCGAATACAACCACATAAAGAGAGACATGAGGAATCACAGATGTTTTCAAGGATTGCACAATTTCTTGAATTTTTTCAGACTTTTCGGTGTGTTGGATGACATTTCACAAAGCTTAAAAACTTTCTGAATTATTTTAAGACTAAAACCATGTGAATGTATGCATGACATTAACATAGTGAAATCATGTGCCCTGCAATATCTTTGCAAATGCCCCATATGATGCATTGGGAAAGGGTAGAGACAGTAACATTGTAATCATTACTGGCATGTTGTCTCCTTCTTAATGGTCAATTCAATTAGAAATGAAATAGGAAGACACAGTAATAACAATATATCTACTATCGATATTTATTTTTGTTTCTGACCCATGCTCTTACTCATCATTTTATCTCCTATCATTCATATCTTGATACTAAAGTTTTATTTCTATGCAATTCTTCATGATATCTTCAAGCAAAGGTACTATTTCATAAGCTGTCATGATAACAAAAAAAAAACTATTTATCAGCCAACTATAGAATCTTAACAATGGCTTGCAAAAAAGAATAAGAGCTATAAATGATAGTAAGGAAATTTTTTATGAAGGTGTTAAATTTTTATGAAGGTATTAGGGTTAAGGACATGGTTTCAAATCCCATGATCATAACTTTCTACTTACATAAATATGAAGAAATTTTTTCATTTCAAATGTAATTTTCTTCTGATAAGATGATTCCCAAGGTTTCTTTCAGTTCTGGATCTACAATCTGTGATCAATTAAATGATAATAGATTGGACATGTAAAGAGAACATGTTAGAGCAATAGAGAATTTAAGGGCTATACTGATATTTTGAAATGAAAAAAAATTTGAAGAAATCTTTTAGTGTGGTATATTAGTGGCTCATCCAAGAAGAAGTTAGAGAAAGAAAGACATGGACAGAAGTCACATAATCCAGACATATTACAATTTGCACTGATTCAGTAAAAGACCACACTGATGACACCAGAGATTTATTGATGTATAAATGTAGTACCAGCCTCTACCCTAACTATCTGACCACACACATATAAATGAGAACTGAATTTTGAAGAATTATAAGACTTAAAACTGTACCTCATCAACTCAGCATTATTTTTACTTTACTAGTGCCAGAAAAGACATGTCAAAGTATAATGTCTTATTCTTTAAGCAAGAAATATTTTATCAAATAGCATAACAAACTAAATGAACAAGAAAGACTCCCATGTACACAGGGTATAGACTCTCCTTTAGGTTGGGATGGGATGGAAAGCTTGGAAAGGACACAGATAAACGGGAATCCAATGTAAAAAAAAATGCACAGGAATGAAACAATATGGCCAAGAAATATCCATAAATGAGAACACATGCCAGAAACATATGAGGCTACACTTGGAGGGCACAACCAAAGAAAGATTAAGGCCAGAATACATATGGGGTTATGGCAATTTACACTTCTGCTGCTACAGAATTGTTGATGTCTCTAGTAATATCATTACACTTCTCTCTGCTGGGAATAACATAATCATGGATCTCCCTTGCAACATGTCTTCTGTTCCCATAGCAGAACTATCTACAATTACCTTATCTCTCTAAGCTTTAGTATTCATACTTATAAAACTAGGATGAAAATGTATGTCCTACTCTCCTCCCAGGATTGATGTGAAGAAAGTGTGTTTTGTAAACAATGTGGATAGGACATAATGAATAGATAAATATCTACTAGAGGGAAGGGGGTGGTGGGAGCAGCTAGCAAATATTTTCTTGGTGACTCAGACTTAAAGCTGTTTTGGAGTTCAACAAACTTTTACCAAAAGGTAAAGGAAACCCAAGGTGCTGATTGTATATGTATGGCTACTGAAAGCCAAGAGGATTAGGGGAAACTAGGATAAACCATTAAGATGAATATTTAAGGAAGACAAAAGACTCTGCCAAGTGAAGATAAAACGGAAGGCACAGGGCACCAACTAGAATGATTGGAATGTTGAATTCAGGAAATAGTAGTCCAGATGGGCAGAACATAGAGTTGTTGTTATGTAAAAGAGTAATGTGAAATAAAAGTGGAAAAGAAGATTGAAGCCAGTGTTGAAAACTTTAAATGTCTCAAGGAGAGAGCTGCATTTCATCCTAAAAGTAATAGGGAGTTAACAAATGTTTTTGGAACATGGAAGGAACAGGACCTGATCTGAGCTTTATAAAGTTTGGTCGAGTAGCTATCTGAAGGAAGAACAGAATTTATGAGGGGGGGAAAGAGAAAGGACACTTTTAAAATAATTCATATTAGTGAAAAGGGCCTGAACTAAAATGATAGTTGTATAAGTACAGAGAAGGTTGTGGATCCAAGGTTTAGTATGGAGATAGAATGAATAAGACTGACAAAATAATCAAATATAATAGAATAAGGGGATAAAGAAGATTAATTGGGTAAAGGTAGAGACAAGTTGATTCTATGATTATGAATCTAAGAGAATTAAAAGATAAGGAAAGGTCTCAAGAGATTTGGGAAAGTAGGAGAAATATTGGGCTTAGATAGATAAGAGATTAGAGAGATAACTCTCATTTTCAATGTGCTAAATGTGAGATTCAAATGAAAAGTAGAATGGAAGACAATGAACTATCTTGAGGTAACAGATAGAACCATATACTTGATATAAAAAAAAAATTAGATTTCACTCCTTAGTTGTTTAATCTTGGAAAAGCCATTTTATTTCCCTAGGAATTTCAATTTCATCACTTGTAAAATAAGGATGAAAGGTAGTTATAGCTATTCATTTGTCCTTTTAATAATAAAGCATCAGAGCTATAGGGATAATTAATGCTCAAAAAATACAGGATGAGAAAAGTGAAAGCCATCCAAAGGCCAGTGAAAACTCACCATTGAGTTCTGAAGGGAGATATAAGAAGTCTTGTATCACTATAAGAGATACAAGAACAGCTAGGTGGCACAATGGATAAAGTACTATATTTAAAGTCAGGAATTTCTCTGGCTTCAAATCTGGCCTCAAACACTTAGTAATAGTGTGACTCTGAGCAACTCACTTAACTCTTTTTGCCTCAGTTTCTTCATCTGTAAAATGAGCTGGAGAAGGAAATGACATATTATTCCAGTATTTTTACCAAGAAAAAAAAACCAAAACTTTAAACAAGGTCATGACTTGTCAGATATAAGTGAAACAACTCAAAGACAACAACAGAAATATGACTGGTATAAAGCAAGAGATTCTAAGGTAGGAGTGTAAAGTAGAAGAAAGTATAGTAAAGTGAAGATTTTCCACTCACCTTGGTCCTAGGTGAGTGGAAAAACTAACTTGAATTAAAACATTTACTTTATGAATAAGATGCTTTAAATGAAAAAGGCACTGGATTAAATTTAGTTTAAGTCAACAGATATTTATTAAGAATTCACTATGAGCTTATCAAACTGTGCATACCCTTTGACCCAGCAGCATTTCTATTGGGCTTATATCCCAAAGAAATCATAAAGGAAGGAAAAGGCCCCACATGTGCAAGAATATTTGTGGCAGCCCTTTTTGTCATGGCTAGAAACTGGAAATTGAATAGATGCCCTTCAATTGGAGAATGGCTGAATAAATTATGGTATATGAATATTATGGAATATTATTGTTCTGTAAGAAATGACCAGCAAGATGATTTCAGAGAGGCCTGGAGAGACTTACATGAACTGATGCTGAGTGAAATGAGCAGAACCAGGAGATCATTATACACGGCAACAACAGTACTATAGGACGATCAATTCTGATGGACATGGCTCTCTTCAACAATTAAATGTTTCAAACCACCTCCAATTGTTCACTGAAGAAAGCCATATACACCCAGAGAGAGGGATGTGAAATGTGGACCACAACATAACATTCTCATACTCCTTGATTGATGTTTGCTTACATTGTGTTTCCTTTATCTGATATATCGTTTGTGTAGACAAGATTTTTCTTGCACAACAATGACAAGTTTGGAAATATGTATACATATATTCGATTTACCAATATTTTAACATAATTAACATGTAGTGGATATCCTGCCATCTAGGGGAGGGGTGGGGAGTTGGGGGAAAAATTTGTAATGGAAAGCTATGTAAGGGTTATTGTTGAAGAATTACCCACACATATGTTATGCAAATAAAATAAAAAAAATAAAATTAAAAAAAAAAGAATTCACTATGAGCAAAGTATTGAGCAAGAATTCAGAGAGAAAAAATAGCTTTTTACTTCAAGGAACTTATATTCTATTGATGAACTCTAACATGTATCAAAAAAAACTAATAGTACACAATAGTATAGTATATAATAGGTTGGAGAAGAATTTGGATAATGGAACAGAAATAAAAGCCTTAGAAGGAACTAATCACTCCATCTGAGAATTTGTTATAGAGGATACTATAGACTAAGATGACATTTTGCTGATTAGGAATGAAGTAAATTGAAACTGGATTAATAAGAATATATTTTCCTGTAGACTTGCAAATTTAGCCAAAAGGTCCTTATTTTGAAAAGGAAAGAGGGGGAGAAACTGCCTAATTATCCAGCAAGATAGATTTCAGTGATAGTTCATCTCTAATAAAAAGAAAATCAGTAGAAATACTCTACAATTCACAGGAAGTTAATTCAAAAGAGAAGACAAAATAAATCCCATGATTTCTGATGTACATATAGAAATACAAAAAAATAAATATGAGGGAGAATGTGAACTAAAGAACTTCACAAAGATTTGAAGCCATAAATATTACTGAGAAAAATAGAACCTAAGGACTATACTGTTTTAAAAAGATATATATCTTTAAATTATAAAGAATTATAAATTATTTAAAGAAATTGTATATAAGATTATAAACAGTATCCCCTCATAAAAAAACCTAGAAGTGGTGGAAGGAAAGAAATGTTCATAAAAAGCTTTGTGAGAGTCTATTAAGTAACATCATTCCAAGAGCATTTAAAAATGAAACTAGGACAAGAAATGCATGAAAATGTTTGTCAAAAAAGTTTGTCAAGATATCAGAAAACAACTAATCTATCCATTAATTGTCATGGAGCCCCAACATTTTGACTCCAATATCAGTTCACAATGTTCTGAATAGCAACTTTAAAACACCGCCCCCCCCACTCAAATAATAGGAAACAAAACTGAAAAAGAGTAAGTATGTACCAAGAAAATTCATTCTAAGGGGAAAACAAAGGATTTGAATCTCAAGTTATTTGGTAAAAAGGGAAAAAGACAAATATTTGTAAAAATCACAGCTATTATTACTATCAAAAAATGAAAAAGAAAAAAATAGTTGAAAACTACTTTCCTACTCTACAAAATTTTTCCAACTCTACAAAATCTGTGTAAAAATAATCTACCTTTGCATTTTTCCAACTCTACAAAATCTGTGTAAAAATAATCTACCTTTGCAT
>JAJPUD010009645.1:20713-51493 GCA_023553655.1 Myrmecobius fasciatus
TTTTTCCAACTCTACAAAATCTGTGTAAAAATAATCTACCTTTGCATAGAGGACATCTTTGATGAAGGTATGAGGAGAGAAAGAATAGGCAATCTCTTACCCATGTTATATTACAGTATACTACTTCATTACAGTAACTCAAATAGATCGAAATTCTTAGGGAGTACAAAATGCAGAGCATTTATTCTCTGTTAATTTTATAAAGAGAAAACATTTGATTTGGTAGAGAAAAATACTGTTCTAAAGGCTCTTCTCTAATAAAGTACCTCTAGTACATATATCAAGATCAATCAAAATTTTTGGATATTTTTGGATAATAATGTACTGATTACATTAAGCCATAGAATGGTTCAGAGCCTTCTCAAATAGCTCCTCAAACTCTCAAAATAATTCAAAATATAAAGGAAGTAAAACAAGGGGATAAAGAATTCTAATTTTGCAGGTGAGGACATGGAGTTGGATGCATGATCCGTAAAGGTGATTCATTAGTACATGTACCCCTGTGGAGATACAGCCTGGCAACTGCTACTGCAGCTGCTAAAGTCATAATTACTGAAGACATAGGGGAAAAAGTGCCAGCCTTCAAAGTCCTTGGCACGTAAAATGTTGTTTTTTTTTTAAAGAGGCATTAACATCTGTTTGGCCCTAAACACTTCCATCTGACTTATCACTTAAAATTTTCTATATGTGTCATCTCTTTTATTAGAATATGAGTTTCTTGAGAGCAGACTGTCTTACTTTTCCTTTTGTGTCTCCAATATTTAACAAAGTGCTTTTTATATAGTAAGCACTTAATAAGTGCTTCATTCCTTCATTTATTCTTTCTTTTATCCATGTATCTTTGACAGAGATTACCCATATATCATGAGGCCAGAAATGAGCAAGTCACAGAATCACAAAAATTGAGTTTGAAAGAATCTCTGCTCTAATTCATACACAATGGAATCCCCATCATAGCAGATAGAGCTGGTAATCTAGTCTTTTGGATAGCTTTAATTTTTAGAAAAAAAATTCCAATATTAAATTTATTGTTATTTACTTTTATCAGGGCAACTTTCACTCATTCTATGTGGTATATCCTGGCATGTCCTTAGAGGAACAGGAAGGAGTGAGAAGATTGGATAGTATATGGAAAACTGAACTACATTGTTCTTTTAATGACATTAAACAAATAGTTCATGAAAATAAGTTCCATTTTTTAAAAATCAATAATATTAGATTGCTGTGAAGCACAGAATATAACAATCTCCAAAAAATTAAAACATATCACTCAAAGGGCAATAGTTGTGAGTAGCTACAGATTATTAGCGTGAAAAATAATTATCCAGAAATGGCACAAAAATATTATCAACAATGTGCAAAAAGGAATAATGTAAAAAATGATATCAATATGAGCAAAATATGTTGTTCTTGAAGGCAAATACATCAAAATAAACAATATCAAAAATAGGTCCTGAGAAGAATAAGACAAATGAAAAAGGAAACAAAAACCTTGAACATTATACTAAAAAGAAATCATACAATAAAACTTTCTATATGAGTCCTTGGTTATGTAATCATCACTAACAGCTCATAACATTAAATTAACTCCTTTTTTTTTTTAGTATCTTTTATCGAATATTTTAATTTTCCCCAGTTAGATGTAAAACTTTTTTTGCATTTTTTTTTAATTTTGAGTTCCAGATTCTCTTTCCTCCCCACCCATCCCCATTAAGAAGGTTATGTTAGATTATGCAAAGCATTTCCCTAAAAGTTATATTGCAAAAAAAGAAAGAAAGAAAGAAATAGATTTCTCCCCCCCCAAAAAAAAAGCCCTCAATTAAATAAAAATAAAAGTGTACTTCAGTCTGTATTCAGACACAATAAGGTTTTTCTTTGGGTGTGGATAGTATTTTTCATCATAAGTCCTTCAGAGTAGTCTTGGATGGTTGTATTATTACTGAGAATAGCAAACTCATTCACAGCTGATCATATCCCACAACACTGCTACTACTTTGTACATGGTACATGTCACTTTGCTTGAATTCATGTAAGACTTTCTAGGTTTTCTGAGAGCACCCTGTTTGTCATTTCTTATAAAACAATAATATTCCATCATAATAACACACCACAATTTATTCAGCCATTCTCCAATTGGTGAGCACTCCTTCAGTTTCAATTCTTTGCCCTGAGAAGAGCTGTTATAAAATTTGTGTGCATACAAGTCTCTTTCCTTTAAAAAAGAATTAATTGGGATTCATGCCTACTAGTGGTATTGCTAGTTCAAAGGATATCCATGATTTTATAGCTCTTTGGGCATAGTTCATATCTTTTGATCATTTATCAATTGAGGAATATTTATTTTTATAAATATGACTAAGATCCCTATATATTTGAGAAATGAGGCCTTCATCAGAGAAACTTCCTTCAAAATTCTTTTCACAATTTCTATTGCTAAGTGTATATTCCCCACCCCACCCCATCTATGATATTTTACCTTTTACCCTGTTCCTCCTCAAAAGTGTTTTACTTCTGATCACCTTTCCACCAATATGCCCTCTCTTCTATCACCCTCTCCCCTTCTGAAATCCTCTTCCCCTCCTACTTTCCTTCAAAGTAAAATAGATCTCTATACCCAATTTGAGTATATATCTTATTTCTTCTTTGAGTCAATTCAGACTAGAGTAAGACTCATTCACTCCCCCTTACCTCGTTTTCTTCCCCTCCACAGTAAAAGCTTTTTCTTGCCTCTTTTATGGCAGATAATTTATAGCATTTCACCTCTCCTTTTCCCTTTCTCTCAATACATTCCTGCTTCCTTAATTTTATTTGATTAGATATTATGCCTTCACATTCAACTCACACCTATACTCTCTATATATACTCCTTCTAACTGCCCTTATAATCAGAAAGTTCTTATGAGTTACAAGTTTCATCCTCCAATGTAAGAATGTAAACTGATAAACTACATTAAGTCCCTTATGATTCCCCTTTCCTGATTACCTCCTTATGCTTCTCCTGAATCCTGAATTTGAAAATGTTCATTGAAAATGAAAATCCTGTATTTCTATTCCTCTCTGATCTTTTCATCACAAATGCTAGAAAGTCTTCTATTTAATTGAATATCCATGTTTTTCCCTGAAAGATTACATTCAGTTTTGCTGGATGAGTGATTCTTGGTTGTAAGCCCAGCTCCATTGTTCTTTGGAATATCCTTTAATGCAGAAGCTGCTAAGTCTTTTTATCCTAACTATGACTCTACTATACTTGAATTGTTTCTTTCTGGATACTTGAAATATTTCTCCTTGACCTGGGAGTTCCAGAATTTGGCTATAACATTTCTGGGAGTTTTCATTTTAGGATCTCTTTCAGAAGATGATCAGCTGATTCTTTTGATTTCTATTTTACCCTCTGGTTCCAAAATATCAGTACAGTTTTTCTTGATAATTTCTTGAAAGATAATGTCTAGAATCTTTTTTTTTTATCATGGCTTTCAGGTAGATCAATAATTTTTAAATTCTCTCTCCAGGATCTATTTTCCAGATCATTTTTTTTCCAATGAGATATTTGAAATTATTTTCCTTCCCTCCCCTTCTTTTAGTTTTGTTTTATTGTATCTTGATTTCTCGTAAAATCATTGGCTTCCATTTGCTCAATTATAATTTTTAAGGAATTATTTTCCTCTTTGAGCCTTTGTACCTCCTTTCCCATTTGATCAATTTTCCTTTTTAAGGCATTCTTCTCCTGCTGCCTCTATTGCCACTGCAAATTCAATGACTCCCAAGGCCCACTCTTGATTTACTTGTTTTCCAAGGTTCTCTCATCCTAGTGAAGTTTTTCTGCCATCCTTCCAAGTTGTCTTTGGTATCTCTGGGCTGAGAGGTCTAGAAACCACCAGTGCTGCTGTTTATTCAGAGGCCACTATCTTATTCCTGGCTTGCTGGGGCCAGAAGTGTGCTAGTGTGTCCTGGGATAGGACTTCACAGGACTCACACCCTGGTGTAAGAGCTCTTTCCTGCTCACTTTCTAAGTTGTCTTTGGTTGAAAAATTGTTCCACTCTGTCTTTTTCTGGGTTCTGATATTGTAAGATTGTTTACAGTGATTATTAAAAGAAATTTGTAGGAGTTTGAGGGAGAACTCAAGCCAGTGTCTGCCTTAACTCCACCCTCTTTGCTCCACCTCCATCTCCAAAATGATTGATTTCCATTTTTGGCAGGGTTATTAATTTAATGAAGTTAAGTTTTGAATTTTAGGAAACATTTGACAAAGACTCTCACATTCTCCTTTAGAACAAGATGAAGACAGGGATAAGGAGATGCTACAAACTATTGTTTCTGTACTGATCAGGCCATCTCTAGATGATCATATTCACTTATGGGTCATACAGTTTAGGAAGGAAATTTAAAAGTTGAAAAACATTTAAAGGAGATAAATTTCAATGATGTAGAGACTAAATATGTTGTTTAAGGACTGTTGGAAGGAGTTCAGGATATTTAGGTTAAAAAGAAAATATTTATAGTCTAACAATAAATGTCATCAGGTGTTTGAAGTATTATCTAGTGGAAGAAGAATTACACTTATTCTGCTTTGCCTCTGATTTCAGAATTAGATGTAAAGGCTGGAAACTACTAAGATGGAAGCTATGTGACTTTTTTAAAGGTTATATTGTAGAAAAGAAATATGTTCAGCTATTGACTGATATAATGGTCTCCAAGTTCCCTTTTAATTCAAAGATTCTGTTATGTGATCACCATTCTCCACAGAACCATGCTTCATACTTTTGAAAATGGTTGTCTTTAATTTTCTCCATAAATCCTGCTTTCTAATAATCAGTCCCTATTACTTTCTTTCAATAACTCTCTGCCATATTTTTCAAATTATCTTGAGGTTGTAGAGCTTATATCTTTTTTCTATAAAGGATATCACTGATTCTAAAGATATTTGGTGCTTTCATTTACTATATAAATCTCCTGGTTTTGCATGTTAATACCATGTTCATTTTTTTGTGTTAAACAATAGAGCAATATTCACTGATTCATGCTCAGCTGGTTAGGAAGTCATCTGCCATTCTGACTGTTAGAAAATGAATATTAATATACTGGTGGGATTTGTTCAGGTGGCAAGATGTCAATAAAAGGAGGAAGTATGAAAAATATTTTGCACAGAAAAAATAAGTAAGACAGGACAAAACAGCTGTAGTCAAAAGTATCTTAAGATTTATTCATACATAAATGTTGAATCAGGAAAAAACATGTGGGTGAAACAAATTTTAGTAGAAATCCTTGTCCAAGTCAGTACAGAGATTTATTTAATTATGCGGTTTTAAGAGAGCAATGTTTTCTCACGGTTTTTTAATTGGGTCTGTAAATAACTTCAGCTGGACATTATCTTTTCATAGATAAGAATTCTCAGCAAAATCTGTAAAGGGTCTGTGACAGTATTTTGCACATTCCTTCTCTTCATAACCTGCAAATTGTGAGCTTCTCTTGGGTATTTTGTCAGTTGTTGTTGTTGTTACAAAATTTGAACCAATTTATTTTTAAGCTTTTCTCCTTACACCACAGTTTAATTCTTTTTTTTTTTTAATTAAGGCTTTTTATTTGTATAACATATGTATGGGTAGTTCCTCAGCATTGATCTTTACAAAGCTTTCCATTACAAATTTTAGCCCCAGTCTTCTCCCCTCCCCTAGATGGCAGGAAGTCCACTACATGTTAATTATGTTGAAATACTTGACAAGTTGTGCAAGAAAAATCCTATCTACAAGAAAAAAAGAAAATCAGAGAAAGGTAACACAATGCAAGCAAACCTCAATAGAGAGCATGAAAATGTTATGTTATGGTCCATATTTCATAACCCTTTCTCTGGGTATATATGGTTTTCTTCAGTGAACAATTGGAACTGGCTTGAGACAATTCTTTGTTGCAGAGAGCCACGTCCAACAGAATTGATTATCATGTAATATTGTTGTTGCTGTGTATAATGATCTCCTGGTTCTGCTCGTTTCACTCAGCATCAGTTCATGCAAGTCTCTCCAGGCCTCTCTGAAATCATCTTGCTGATTGTTTCTTACAGAGCAATAATATTCCATAACATTCATATACCATAATTTATTCAGCCACTCTCCAATTGATGGGGATCCATTCAGTTTCCAGTTTCTAGCCACTACAAAAAGGGCTGCCACAAACATTCTTGCACATATGTGGGGCCCTTTCCCTCCTCTAAGATCTCTTTGGGATATAGGCCCAATAGAATCACTGCTGGGTCAAAGAGTATGCACAGTTTGATAACTTTTTGATCATAGCTCCAAATTGCTCTCCAGAATGGTTGGATCCGTTCACAGTTCCACCAACAATGTATTAGTGTCCCAGCCCTCCCACATCCCCTCCAACATTCATCGTTATCTTTTCCTGTCATTTTAGCCAATCTGACAGGTGTGTAGTGGTACCTCAGAGTTGTCTTAATTTGCATTTCTCTGATCAATAGTGATTTGGAGCAACTTTTCATATGACTAGAGATGGTTTTAATTTCATCATCTGAAAATTGTCTATTCATATCCCTTGACCACTTATCTATTGAAGAGTGGCTTGAATTCTTATATATATGAGACAATTCTCTGTATATTTTAGAAATGAGGCTTTTATCAGAACCCTTAAATGTAAAGATGATTTCCCAATTTGATGCTTCCCTCCTAATCTTGTCTGCATTAGTTTTTTTTTTTGTACAGAAACTTTTTAACTTAATATAATCAAAATTAACTATCTGGTGTTCAATTAGGAGTTCCAGATCTTCTTTGGACATAAATTTATTCCATCTCCACAGGTCTGAGAGATAAACAATACTACGTTCCTCTAATTTGCTTGCAATATCACTTTTTATATCTAGATCACACAGTTTCATTCTTGATATTATCAACCATTCCATTGTTAGCCTGTGGATTAAGTGACTGTGTTTAAAATTAAAAGAGGACGTACTGAGAAAACCATGAATTCATATTCTTATGAGAAGAAATCTATAATAGATACTTTGTGAACAAAATAAAGAAATTAGAAATTAATAACAATAAAAAACTAAGCTAAAGAACATGAGTTAATCTTTTCCTTTTAATAAATGCAATTATGAAAATTATATATCATAATAATTACAAGGATAAAGTATCTTAGAATTAGTCCTAATGTGAAGACTTTTGTCTAATATTACTGGCACCAAATAAAATGGACATTCTATTTTTTCTAGACATTTTTAGACATTCTAGAGCTTTATGAAAGCGATTCCATCAATTCAGTGTTTTTTTGCTAAGATGGTTTTGCCAACACTAAGCATGTTTGAATGGAATTTATGTGGGGCTTATACATGTAATCTCTCAGTTATACTTGCTATTCCTACTCAAAAGATTAACAACAAAATTGATTCCAAATATTAAGTAAACCTTACTGCTTTGGTAAAATACTCAAATGAGGTCAAGATGAAGAAAGAGAAATAGTATCTTACATTTGGAATGGTGAAAAGGTTTACAACTTTCTGTGTCCAAAGCATAAAATATAAACATCCTTTTAGGTAATATGAAATTTTCACCATTTTAAATTTCTTATTATCTGAACAGAACAAAATTTAGAACAATCAAAGAATCTCATACTGGGGAGATTGGGAGTCAGTCAATGAATGAACATTTAATATGCATTAATGTGACTTACACAAAGAACCACTTTAAAAGAAATTTAGAAAACCCTTAGTTTCCAAGCAGAGTTAGAAGCACAGAGAGACTACAATTTGATATAGTGGAAAGAATGATGCACTTGGAGCTTTAGTCTCACCTCAGATATTTACTAGCTGTGTGACCTTGTGCAACCCTCTGTTTTTTTTTTCCTCATATAAAAAATGAGGAGGTTGGACTTAAGAACTTCTGAAGTCCTTTTTTAAATTTATGACATCTTGCCAAATAACTGATTTGAAATATTGGTGGTCAACATATTTGAAAATCTGAAAATATCAGATTCCATTAAATTTTTGACAAATGTTCATTCAACTTCTCCTTGACAACCTCCAGAATGGGAAACTCACCACTTTTTTTAGAAAACCCTGTCTAGCATGTGACAATTCTAATTGTTAAGCCTTACATAGGAGATTATTCTGGTTATAAAAAGAAAAAATTCTGGTACAATTAGTTTGCCTCATGTATTAGCTACGTAATCACTTCCATTCTAAATTTCATGCAGGTAAGGAATGCCTAACCTAACTATACATAATGCCAGTCTAGAAACATCAAGATTAATTTTTAAAACATAGCTTCAGGTTGTGCCAGGCACTGTGCTAGGTACAGTTGTATACAAATCCCAGATATAAATGTCAGAGGCAAGAACTGAATTCAGAGCTTCTTGACTAAAAAAAAATTAGTTCATTATCCACTATACCTCACAGATAATGGACTTCCAAAAAGTACAAGGCAATTTTTTGGAGGACATGATGCCATATCCCATATATAAATATTTACAAAATACATATAAAATACTAATTATTCAGAAAGAAACACATATGGTTTGGGGGCATGCCATTGTGATTATTTATTTTCCTTGACTTAAAATATATGTACTTGTCATAGATTTTTTTTTCTTTCCCCTTCCACCTAGGCAGGGAGAAAAAAGGAGTTAGTAAAAATGAATGCTTTTATTTGAAAAAGTTTATAGCAAAAAAATATAAGATAATTTATGCAAATAAAACTGTCACAGCCCTACTCACAACCTTGATGGACTTCACTCAGTATAGTGTTCAGGATCCTACTGGACACAAATTAGTTCTAATTATCTTTTCCTGGTCCCCTTTAATGCAAATTCCTTCCCTTTGAGATTATCTCCAATTTATTCTGGTTATCCTTGTTTGTACCTAGTTGTTTGCATATTGTCTCTCCTATTAACTATAAGCAACTTGAGGTCAGGAGTAATTCTTGTCTTTCTTTGTATCCACAGTACTTAGAATAGTGCCTGGCACAAACACAAACACAAACACAAACAAAAACGAAAACAAAAAACAAAAAACAAAAAACAGAACAACAGCAAAAAACAAAAACAAAAACAAAAACACTTAAGATATGCTTGTTGACTGGCTGATTTTCTTTCCTTATTATCCTATTATCCCATTTCATAAAGCCTATATTCCCATCAAATTATATCACTAGTTGTTTGTGGTTAAATGTCATCCTGTATTACCCTAATTTATGCCTTACTCCCTGAGCTTTCCTATGACTTGATCTGTATATGGAAAGACAAAGATCATCTCTTTGGAATCAGCTAGATAACTCCATAGATGGAATGCTGGAACTGGAAGCAAGAGGAGCTAAATTCAAATTCCTAGTTATATTATAATGGGAAAGTCACTTAATAACTGTCTTTCTCAGTTTCCTTATCTGTAAAATAGGAAAATTCACCTACCTGATAAAGTTATGTGAATAAAATGAAATAATATTTGTAAATTGCTTTGTGAAGCTTAAAGCTCTGTTTAAATATTGTTATTGTTGCTTTTGGTATATTATCCATTTAAAAATAGATTCCTATATGTGGGAAACACACCATAGAGAAGCAGTTGGATACAATGGAAAAAAAAAAAAAAAAACAACTGATCTTTCTAATTGTTCCCTGTGACACTCCTATACCTAATTGATCCCTCCCATTTTCTTCATTATTCTCTTCCCATAATACTGTCTATGTTAAATGATCCTTGAGAGGCAGCATGAGGTGGTAATTGGAATGAGATACTTAGAATTGGGATTATCTGAGTATGAGTTCACTTATTAGCTTTATGAACCTGGTCAGGGCATTTTATCTCACTGGACATCAGATGTGGAATCATTTGCAAAATGAGTATCATTATATCAGTAATATTTTACTCCTGAGGCTGTTATGAAAGTTAAGAGTAAAAGAAATGTGCTTCAAGAACCTTTTGTTTACTTTTAAAAATGGAACTTTAATGATTCTTGATGGTAGTCTGCCCTAATCCATATTTTTCCTTGTGTCCCAGTGCATGATATAGTGACTTGGGCATATCAGGTATTTAATAAACTCTTGCTGAATTGAATTAAGAGCGTAAACAATAACAAGAGCTGGTGAAACCCACTTTTGAACCCTCATTGTGTTTCTTTCCCTTTGTAAAAGAAAGAAGAAACAAAGAGGGCTCATTGTTCAGCTTCTCTCAATATGGAACTAGAGTCAGGAATAATCCATTCCATCCAACTTGATTTGTCTCTTAGACTTTTCTCATTAACTACCCCAATGTCTGGCAGTTGGCCTTTTCATCCCCAGAGGCTTCCCTTACTGTTCACTCTCTCTGAGTACTATGTGATCAGAGCAAAGGCATCAGATACACATATTATTTTATAAATTGGGAATAAAATGTCATTTGAATACCTCAATTTCTCTTTTTCTAGAAAAGAAGCCATCATTCTCCACCTTGAATATCAGTTTAATTCATATGCAAGAGTGATAATGAACTGATTGAGAATAATTTTATTTCTTGCCAAATGGTATCAGTAAACAAAGGAAAGCATTTGAAGATAATCACCAAAGAATTGTCTTTTCACTTAAGGAACACTTCTTTGGCTCTATTACTTTTGTGGTCTGGTTCTTAGAGCAATAGCTCATTACATAGTTTTGTAATTGCCTACATCTATTTCCTTTGGTCCAGCAGTGATCAGAAGTACACTTATAAAAATATGGCCATGATTAAAATTTCAGATCTTTGTAAAATAGATTACTGAGAAGCAATGTCCTTGAGTATAGTGGCCTATGTGTTTGAAGACTTCTATTAATACATCATCAAATCCTACTGTTGAAAGTGGCCTTCAGATGTTGTTTAATCCATTCTTCCTTCTTCAGGAAAGATTATACTTAAACTACTCAGACAGAGAAGCATTTATCTCATTTTTAAAGACCTCAAACAAAGGTCATTTAAAGTTTCCCTCAGTAACTTATTCCAGAGTATAACATCCTAAATCTTTCATGGATTTTTTTTTCCTTCAATGACAGCTAGCTTGAAAAAATCTTTAGAAAGCTTCCTAGGTGGCGCAGTGGATAGAGAACCAGCCCTGAAGTCAGGAGGACCTGAGTTCAAATCTGGTGTCAAGACATTTAACATTCCTAGCTGTGTGACCCTGGGCAAGTCACTTAACCTCAATTGCCTCAGCAAAAAAAAAAAAAAAAAAAAAAAAAAAAAGCTTCCTATGTTTTCTTTAAATTAATCAATCCTTATTTCTGATCCCTTCTAATAAATCCGAATTTCCAAGATTTTAATTACCTTCATCTTTAAACTTTTTTCTTATTTTCTTAGTTGTAAAGTTTCAAAGTAACTTCTAATGAAGTATGTGTATAACATTATTTTAGTTCATTCTGACCCTAATCAATTACCAATTTTGGCCAATCAGTCCTTGCTAACTATGTCAGATAGATTGATGTATTTGGAAGTGGTAGACTAGATTTCCAATCCCAATATGGCTACTTACTACTTTCAACAAATGACAATTTCTCTGATACTCAATTTACATGACCATAGATTTAATATCAGAAGGGACCTTAGATGCTATTAAGTCTAAATTCTTCATTTTATGGGGGAAAATAATTCAGACCTAATGAGGTTCATTGCTTCACTAATATAAGTATTAAATGTTCTCAATTTTAAAATGAGTTGTTGGTCAAAAGAATTACTAAGGCTCATACCAGTTCTCTATCTATGGTCCTGATATAGTACATTATTTTTCCCTTGTTAATTCAGCATTACAATCCTATCCCTCTAATATGGTGGTCAAGCCTCCCAAGTTAATATTTTATACAGGATTGTCTCCTCCTCCCCTCCTCAGTTGCATGAATGACTCTTTTATTAAATTTTCTAAATTTCAGTGTTTCACCCTAGCAGGAAGATTGCTCTGTGTTCCTAATAGTTACACATATGTGTATCTAAACATACATACACACATACATATATTTTTATGATTTATCTATCACCATTATCAATCTTTATAATCAGAGCAGACTGTTAATGGGAGCAAAACAATTTTGAGGGAACATAGAGATTAATTTTCAAGATATTTAAAAGAAAAGAGAATACCAATGATGAGGAGAATGAAGTCAATTCCTTTTTCCAAAGAATTACTTCTAAAAAAAAGATAATTGATATAATAACCATGCAAAAACTTGTTTACCTATTAATTTCCACAAAAAGTTTAAGAGAATACTCATAAACATAGATATCTGTAAAGAAAGTGAGTGATAAAATTAGTATTTCAACAATTATATTCTGCTATGGATCACATATTTAACTATTCAAAAATGGAAAGGTTCAGAGAATATGTAATTTTACTGTTCTTAATATTTGTTGAATTTTACAAAGCTTTTGCTTAAGTGCAATGCTGATTTGAAGGTTCTCCTTCAATAAGCCATTTCCAATACAACTGTGAAGATCATAGAATCATAGATTTAGGGCTGGAAATTTAGTTGCCATCAAATTTAAGCCACTTAAATTATAGATGAAGAAAGTAAGACCTGGAGAGTAAGACCTTCTGTCACAATCTAAACATGCAACTATGTAATACAGTGGATAGCACATCAGGCATGGAATAAGGAGGAATGGAATTCAAATATGATCTCAGACACTTGTTGGCTGCATGACCCTGGGCAAGTCACTTAACTTGTTTGCCTCAATTTCCTCCTCTGTAAAATGACCTGGAGAAAGAAATGACAAATTACTATTTTTTTCCAGGAAAACCCCAAATGTGATCAGGAAAAGTCAGGTATGACTGAAAAACTACTGAACAGCAATAAAACTGAGAACATGAGGGAGGAGGGAGAAAAGAAAAAAGGAGGAAGACAAAAGTAAAAAAAAAAAAAGAAACTGATGTGATCATCTTAATCATATATTTGAGAGGAATAGCAAGTTGTATGCAAAATATTTGTAGTTTTAAAATTATTATTATACCATATTATGGAAATGCTTGTTTTATTCTAGAAATTAAAAAGAAAATAATAACATCCCAAAGATCATAACTTTCTGGTCTAAATCACAAGAATGATCTATGCTAGGTCTAAAAAGGATGGAACAGATAAGTATAATTCAAATCATTTAGGAAGAAACCTAGTTGGGAAAAATAGTAACTTTCACTTTTCTATAGGAGTAGTTGACTATTCCTTCAAACAATTTATGGTTCCATAATAGTTGTTCAGGAAAATAAAGATCAAAGCAAATTTATTTCCAGGAATGCATAAGGCAGAGATAGGGTTAATGCCTTATCCCTGTATAATGAATACCTTAAGAAAAGTAATTATCTACTAGTTCTAATGAATATCATTCCCTTTCTCCTTTTCTTCCTTTCTTCCAAGTTACCATATTATGTGGCAAACAAACTCACAATGACAATTACAGAAATTAATATTTAGGCATTTCAATTTTTTTCTCAGGGTTGAATATGTTTTACCTCTTACCTTCTATTTGGAGTTATAAACAGCTTTGGCTATTGGCAGCATAGTCTATCCCCACTATGTCTATAGGTCTTTTTGTTCCTGTGGCACAGAACCTTACTGCATTCACTTACTTCCTTTTTTTGAGTAGCTTCTGTTCATCATCTTTCTTCCATATGTCTTTGCCCTATAGCATTCTGTGATATGGAGTCTTCTTACAATTGCCCTTTTGCCCCCTACACATTTCCAGATAAAATGACCTAGAAAAGTAATAAAAGAAAATCTCTGTTTAATATGTCAGCTCTCAACTATACTTGCTTTACAAATGACAAATTGAATGTAAGATTGTGTGTCAAATGAAATCCCAAAAAGAGTGACATAGATTCAGAAAACTCAGAGCAAGAGCAAGATAGCACTGGTGTATTTTTGAGAAATCTATAAGAAAGACCACAAACTATTGTATAATCTTTGAATTTATGGGAAGTAATGAACAAGATGAATGCAAGAGGGAAAGACATGGATGGATTGCAAACTATACTTTTGGAAGGAGTAACATATTGTTAAAATCATAGACCTGTGAAAGAAAATTATTTGACAGAATATGTTTTGAGTCATCCTTATGGTTTTCTTTTCTTTTTTTTTTTTTTTTTTTTTTTTGCTGGGGCAATTGAGGTTTAGTGACTTGCCCAGGGTCACACAGCTAGGGAATGTTAAGTGTCTGAGATCAGATTTGAACTCAGGTCTTCCTGACTTCAGGGCTAGTGCTTTATCCACTACAACACCTAGCTGCCCCCTTATGGTTTTCTATGAAAAGGTTAAGGGAACACTTTGTACTCTTCTTAAGGCAGAATTAGAGAAATTCTAACAACACCTCTCTTGATCCTATTTGAAAAAAAAGTAAATTGACTCTTATCTGGGGCATATTTAATCAGGTTTTGTTGTTGTTGTACATGTTTTCTCTTCATTGCTTTGAAATGGGAATGATGTTAGTCTCTCTTTTTTTTTTCTGTCATTTCATACTATATCAGGAACTATATCAGGAACAACCAAATTGCTTGCATAAAGTTCAGTCTAAATATAAAAATCATTTTGTTCAGAACATGCCTTTACTCAGCAGTTAGGTGGCATTTTCTAAATGAGCCCTAAACAGTGCTGAAGAAATTTCCTTCAAAAGGTCATATCCTAAACTTGAAAGTTCATTTTTCTCCTTGAGCATGCTTCTATGTCAGAATTCTAAAGCAAATTGTTTACCTTCAGCATCTCTACTTTTAAGAAGTTACAAAAATATTTTTTCTGTAATTTTTTTTCCAGTTATGGTCTGTACTGAGGAAAATTCTTTTAAGACTGAATGTATCCCAATGAGTTGTTTTTGTTGTTCAAACTGTGCTTGTGATTTTACTGGTATAGTGAATTCATAGTTAGGAAATTCTATCTATCAATTCAGATCAAAGTCTTAGAGAATTGCCTAGGGTTATTCAGCTGAAATTAATTGTTTCAATATTTATATATCAGCTCTTCTAATTGACTTATAAATAAGTACCAAGAAATACCCTTACCAATAAGTATATTTTTTGTGCTAACCTTCTCCTCATCATTAATGCAGGAATACATCAACCCGTTTAGCAATGTATCTCTCTCTCATTTATATTCCCTTTCCCCAAAATCTGTGACCTATTAATGCTCACTTCATTGTGATAGTTTAGATTTCAAGGAATGCAAAGCCCCACTACAGTCAATTGATTAAAATGCAAGATTCATTGATAACATACAAATCAATGTGAAATCCTAATTCCAAAACAAACAAACAAAGATAAAATGTGTATACAAATTTCCAGATTCACTCAATTCTGGGGACTGAAACAAGAATGTATAACCAAAACCCAGGTAAGCAGCTCAGTCCAGGCAACTATCTGTGATACAGATGTTTAGATGACGATGGGGTTTTATGCTGAAGTAGACAAAGGGAGCTTGACATTTCAGGATAGGGAAAATAAATGGCAGCTGCCTTTGACTACTCCAAGAATTTAATTTCAAAGTAAATACATTTGGAGATGGAACTAAGGAGATCATAGAATTATTTCATAATCAGGCATTAACTTCTTAGATTTCACTCTAGTCTCTACATGACTCCATAGTTCCTTTGGGTGAAGAATGTTATCCATCTGTATATGACTGGGGAATCCATTGGTAAATGGAAATACTGTAATGAAGACTTCCTGTATCAATGTAATGTATTAACACAAAATTATATACATATATATGTATAAAGAAAGAGAGAGTCCTACATTTCCAGTCTTCTTATACCTACTCTCTGCATTGTACTCTTTAATCCAGTTACACTAATCTAACTGTTACACAAACATGAAGCTTCTCATGGCTCTAGACATTTCCTCTGGCTATTTACCATTCCTGGAAAGCTCTCCCTCCTTATCTCTGCCTATTGACTTTCATAGCTTCCTTTAAATCCCCAATTAAAATCCCACTTTCTACAGGAAGCTTTTTCTAAGCCTTCTTAATTCTAGTACCTTCTCTATCTTGATTATTTCTTATGTATCCTTGTATGTAGCTTGCTTTGTTAGTAATTGTCTTACTTGTTGAATTATGAATGCCTTGAAGGCAAAGGCTATCTTTTTTCCCTTTAAAAAAAAAAGTATTCCCAGAGATTAGCTTTACAAATATTATCTCATTACATACACACACACACACACACACACACACACACACACACACACGTGCAAACTTGTCTATATGCTACCTCATGAAACTCCTATTTTGATTCCTAATTGTGGGTTGGATGTGCCATTACATGGAGGCTCTAGATTATCCTCTGATTGAAAAACTTCAAACATGATCCCAGGACTAGACTATATCTTAGATTCATCCTTTGTGAATTCATAGAAGCCTATTACCGGTTTGGCTGTAGCGATGAAATTTTATGCCACAGGAAATCTCAAAGACCATCTGCTGGAGCAGAGTGGTTGCAAGTTGCAAGGTGGAGGAAATGCCCACATTTATGTAATCCTTGATATATTAATGCACATAGATTATATAGTATAACACATATGCATATTTTGTATTATTGTATATGCATATTCCTGTATGTAAAAAAGGAAGTAGATTTTTGTAAAAGTTATCAAATTCTCTTCTTCCTTAACAAAATGGTTGATTTCTCCCTTGGAATTAGACATCCCAAACAGTAACCTTAATCAGACTTTCTAGCCCTCATCAGTCATCTAATCAACCTTTCTGGTTATTGAAAATATGTAATTGAATGTCTGATAGACAATTACATGTAACACGTCCAAAACTGAACTTGTTATTTTCCCATCCCCCAAACTATTTCATCTTCCAAATTCCTCTGTTATTGTTAAGAGAAGCAAGATTCTCCCAATCTCTCAGGCTCACAAGCTATTTGTAATGCAATGACTCTCCACACTCTCTCACCCTCCATTTCCAAACTGTTGTCAAAGTCTGTGCATTCTCTTTTTATAAAATCTTTTGTGTATAACCCCTTCTCTTCTCTGGCACTTCTCCCACTGGTGGGGAGAACTCTCAACACCTAACATCTAACAACATAGCACTCTTCTAATAACCTGCTGGTTGATCTCCCAACTCAAACATATTCTATACTTCATGATCTAACAAAGTAATCTTCTTAAAGTGAAGTTCTGACTACATCACACTTTATTCAATAGATTCTAATAGTGCCCCATTGCCTCCAAAGTCAAATGTCAAATCCTCCATTTGGCTTCTAAAACTTTTCATAATCTGACCCATTTTAATTTTTCCAATCTTCTTATATTTTACTTTCCCCCTCCCCAACTCTGTAACCCAGTAACACCAGCCTCCTTGCTGTACTTCTCATAAAACATTCCATCTCCATTTTGCCACCGTACCTGGAATGTTCCCCCTCTTTATCTTTGCTTCCTGGTTTTTCTGGCTTCCTTCAAGTCTGAACTAAAGACTGACTTTGAACAAAAAAATTTTCCCAGTCCCTCCTCAACCAAGTATAACCTCCTTTGAGATTATCTCCAATTTACCCTCTATACTTCTTGTGGTCAGAGTCATTTTCATGTTGTTTACTGAATTAGAATGTGTGCTCCTTGACAACAAGGACCACTTTTGTCTTTATTTCTATCTTCATTGTTTAAGATATTGCTTAGCACATTGTGAGAAGATAATAAATGCTTACTGACTGACAGACTTTCTAACTCAGGAGTTCTTAACCTTTATGTGTGGGTTGTATACTACTCTGGTACTGTGACAAAATGTATTCACCCCTTCTTAGAATATTATTTTAGCCATAATATATAAAAACATAGGAAATCCATTATAATAGTTACATATATAATATGTAGATATACATTTCTCTTTCTCTGTCTTTTTCTCCACACACACAAATGCACACACACACACATAGAGTTTAAAACATATATTTCAGATTAGGAATCTCTCTTCTAATTTAATACTAATCCTATTTGTAGCACAGTCTTATGATTGCTTAGTAAATGCTTGTTAACCAAGATATTTTTTTTCTTTCTCCCATTAAATATTCTTTGACAGTTTTTTTTTCTCTTCCTTATATGGTATGGTTCATTTGTTAAGGATACAAAACAAGATGTTAAAGTCAAGATAAAAAGGTAAAAAATATATGACTTCAATATATTTATCTCCAGGCAAAACTACAAAGACATTTTTTGATGCTTTCCCTGGAGCCTACCTTCATTTTGGTGTTTTTCTTCATCCAGTCTTGTTCTTGATGTTCTCATGCCACTTTCCTTTTGCCCAGGACCCACAGATTCATTCTCACTTGCAAAAGCCTCTTGTTTTGTTTTGTTTATTTTTATTATTCTACACTGACATTGAAGTAGGTCTCTTGTGATAGTTTTTCAGGACCCATATAAGGAGATTAGTTAACTAAACAAATAGACTAATTTGTAGTGATATATTATTAGAGCCCTGATCTCAGAACCAAGTTGTCCTGGATTCAGATATTTTGTCTGATACTCACTATCTCATGTGACTGTGATAAAAATCGTTTAATCTCCTTCAGCTTCAAAGGCCACTCTAAGGCTTATTTCTAAAGTTATAGATGGTTGCTAATCTGTGTTGGAGTACATATTGGTACTTCACAGATCCTTGAAATGTTAGCAACTAATGATGACTTCTTGAATACTTCCTATTAATTAGCTTTATATTTAAATTAAAACCTTCAACTGCATTTTGTTAACACTAAGGATCAATTTTGGTAGAAACTTCTGATATTTGTGGGTAGTTAGAATGTGAGACAAGGAAGGTTTACTGGCATTCCTCAAACTGCACTAGTAGGATGATAGAATCTCAGTCACAGAAGCATAGAATTTAAGATTTGGAAGAATCTTCAGTGGCCACCTAATTGTTCATTTATGTCTGACTCTATACGATCCCACAAACTATGTCTATGGGGTTTTCTAAGCAACTGGAGTAATTTGCCATTTTTCCCCAAGTATGTCTCCACTTTGCAGATAAGGAACTGATAAGCAAATAAGGGTTAAGTGACTTGCCCAAGATAGCAATTATTAGTTGTCTGAGATCAATTTGAACTGAGAGCTTCATAACTCTAGATTTGGTTCCTGAAACCACTGTACCACCTAGTTTCCCCATCTAATCCAAACTATACAGTAAAACAATCCTTATTTTAACACATCTCACACGTAATTGTCTAAATATGGAAATGTGTTTAAAGAATATATTGTATAATATGTATATGTATGAGACTGACACATGCATTGCAGAGCTAGCTCAAGGTTTGGGAAACTCCAAAGGAAAGTGTGAGAGAGGGGAAGTATCAGACTGACTACCAGACTGAAGGTCTACAAAGCCTTTGTGCTGACGTCATTGTTTTATGCCTGTGAAACGTGGATAGTATTTCAGTGCCATGGCAGGAAACTGAATCACTTCTATTTAAATTGTCTTAGGAAGATACTGAAAATCACCTGGCAGGATAAGACACCAAACCCTGAGGTCTTTTCTTTAATTAAATCGCCAAGTATTCAAACTCTATTATAGAGAGTTACAACTCCATTGGACTGGTCACATTGTTTGAATGTTAAATGTACACTTGGCAAAAATATTATTTTTTGGAGAACTTACATAGGGCAATATTATGTATTAAGTCTGGTGAAGGCAAAGTACTAAGGGACCATCCGACCTTACTCTTTCTGGAATTATATTTCTTTTAATTCAGGTCAAGATAACATTAGCTATTTGGGGGGCAGGGAAATTGGTTGGTTGCCCCAATATACTACTGACCATATGAAGCTTGCAATACACTAAAATCCTCAGATCTTTTTCAGAGAAATTTCTGCCTAAATGTGGTTCCTCAGGCCTGCATTTGTGGTATTGAAGGTTTTTTGGGTTGTTTTTTTTTTTGGGGGGGGGCAACTAAATATAAAACTTTATATTTATCATAATATCTAATTAGATATATCACAATGTTTTCACCTGTCAAGATAGTTTTGTATCCTGACTACTATCTAATGTACTATCTTTTCCCAATTTTTATGTTCTGCAAATTTGATGAGCTTGCCACCTTTGCCTTTATCCACATCATACATAAAAATGTTAAAAATAATATTTATACCAAGTACTAGGCTAATGCTTTTCAAATATCTTACTTGATCCTCATAACAACTCTAAAAGGTAGATTCTGTTAGTATATCCATTTTACAGATGAGGAAACTAACACAAACAGATTAAATGATCACATGGCTAGTGTCTGAAGTTTGTTTGAACTCCGATCTTCTTGACTCCAGATCAAATACTTTATCCACTACATCACCTAGCTCCTAAATAGCACAGGGACAATTACAGATCCCTGGGATATTCTGACAGGAATCACCTACCACATTTATTGACATTGAAAAACTAATATATTCTGAGTAAGAAGTGACTGCAAAGATGATTAGTTTAAAACTCTTCATTTAGCAAATAAGTAATCTGTGACCAAGAAAGCTGAATCAGTTTGTCACAGGACAAACAGTAGAGGAACTGCTATGAGAACCTTAGTCTTTCAACTCCCAGATAAGTCATCTTTACATTTCTCCATTTTGCTTCTTGTTAAAAAGATGGCAATTATGCCTACATATATGAAGGATTCCATCCCAGAGCAAATTAAGGTTGACAGAGCAGTATAGAAATCCTGCTTATAAATAAGCAGTGAATATTTTATCTCTACCTTAGTTTCAGGTTCTTCCCTTGTTTTGGTAGCACTGTTCTAATGCCAAATGTAAGGTTGCCAAAAAGATTATTTTATGGAGAACTCACACAGGGCAAACACTCATAGGGCGATCAGAAAAAGTGACACAAAGACACTCTCAAAATCTCTCTTAAGAACTTTAAAATTGATTGTAGTATATGAGAGAACACTGTCACAGAACTGCCCAGCATGGTGTTCTCTCATCATAGAAGGTGCTATGCTCTATAAGTAAAGCAGAATTGAAGTAGCCCAGAAGAAACATGAGATGCACAAAGTAAGAGTGTCTATCCGAAATGTTCAAAGGGACTATTTGTGTCTGACCTGTAGCAGAGCACTCTGAGCTTGTATTGGTCTTATCAGCCACAGTTGGACACAGTGTAACTTGACTCTAACATAGTGATGCTCTTTTGGTCCTCTTCAAGAATGAAGGACAACAACCAGCTAGCATCTGCACATTATTATTGACTATTCAATGGAAAGTCAGGGTCAGTCCCTAAAATCCTTCTTTTTAACAATCATATTATTGATTCAATACTCACCTTCCCAAGAGTTAAGATAGCTAAGAAAAGGACACTCAGACTCAGCAAAGAAAATGGGTACCTCAAATGAAGAATAGAGAAAGTGGTACTAGAACTTAGGTCATGAGATAAAGACAAAATGATGAACAAGCTGATTATAAAAAGGCCTGGAAAGATTTAGATGAACTAATGCTGGGAGAAACAGAACCAGGAATACATTGTACACCATGAGAGCAAGACTTGGTTCTTTTCAGTAGTTCGATTGTTTGAAGCAATACCAATAGACTGGACAGAAAAATTCCATCTGCAATGAGAAAAAGATCTAAGGAGACTGAATGTAAATCACCATAATGCTATGTTCATTTCTTTTTTATTTTTTTTTTTATTTCTCCTATGGTTTTCCCTTTGCTCTGATTTTTCTCTCCCAGCATGATTCATAAAACATTGTGTATTAAAAATAAACTTGCAAAAAAAGATAAAGGGCAGTAATGAAAGAGAAAATATAAATCATATAGTCTGAGAGCTAGTTTTCTACTACAACAGATACTGAAAACAATGTTACCCCTAGGCACAGAATTGAATATACTATGTGTATAGGGTATAAAGAATTTAAGTGATTATGTATAAATACCTGGAAATATACCTGGAATTTATGTCTTCATCAGAATCAATTGACAACAACAATAGCTCGAGTTTATATACCACTTTAAGGTTTTATATTATTATTTATATTTGTTTAATATTAATTATTTTAATTAATAATATTATGACATTAATATTTAATAAAATTATATAATTATTTATATTTTATATTAAGGGAATATATTATTTCCACATATATTATATTTATCTGAACAACTTTGGAAAGTGGATGCTATTATTACTCCCAATTTACAGATGAAAAAAATAAGACAGAGTTTAAGTGTTTTGTCTAAGTCTACATAGCTAACAAATGTTTGAAAGTGAATTTGAATCTAAGTTTTCCTGTCTCCAGATCCAACAATCTATTCACAATGTCCCCAGCTTCCTTATGAAATAGGTTTCTCCTGTTCTTATTCATTTTTTTGATATTAATATTCAGAGGCATCAAAAAATTAGCCCTTTTGTTATATATTTCAAGGAGTCATGTCATTTTGATATATGCATAAGAAACAAATACTTTGTTGAAGAAGAGCATTTAGGGAAGAATTTTGCTCTACTCAGGAAGTCAACAAGAGATTATTTAGCACTTACTTTATGCAAAAGATTGAATATGCTGAATATGCAAAGAAAGTTAAATACAAAAAAGAAAAGAAAAGAAAAGAAAAATACTCTAATTGTCCTCAAGAAGCTTACATTCTAGAAGGAAAGATATCGTGCAAAAAAAAAATCATATAACATACATAGTGTAATTGAAAGGTCATTCAGAAGGAAGATACTAACAGTGTACATTTGGTAGAATGAAATGGAGAATGGCCTCCTTTCTTTTTCTAACCTCAGAGAATATGTCAGGCCAAATTTTTGACTTAGGGCTTTAGTGAGGTTTGAATTGAGTCTTGAAGAAACAGAAAAGTCATTCTGGATGAGGTAAGGAAAAATAATAGTCCAGAACTGGCAGAAAACAGGTTAAAAAAAAAAAAGTAAAGAATCATTGAATTGAAAGTTGTGGATAAAGAACAGTACTAATGGACTAAATGGTACATGAATGAGAGTTTCAAAAAAATTGGCTAGAAAGGTAAGAAGAGTCAAGGTTGTAAAGGACTTTTGAAGTCAAATAGAGCATTTTGTAATTAATACAAAAGATAAAAGGAAGTCACTGAAATTTAATGAGTCAAAGGTGACATAATAAGATCTAATTTCTTTTTTAGGAAGATCACTTTGACAGCTAAGTAAGGATGGATTAGAGTGGGGAGAGAATTGAGGAAGAGACACCAAGCTTTTGTGATAGTCCAGGCATGGAGCACCTGCAGCAAAGTGGTAACTATATAAGTAAAGGAAAGAAAACATGTGTGGTACATGTTGTAAATGTGAAAACAAGATTTGTCAGAGGGTTAAAAATGGAGGGTAGGGCAGCTAGGTGGTGCAGTAGATAGAGCTCCAGCCCTGAAGTCAGGAGGGCCTGAGTTCAAATCTGATCTCAGACACTTAACACTTACTATCTGTGTGATCCATTGCAAGTCACTTAAGCCCAATTGCCTCAGAAAAAAAAAAAAAATAAAATGGAGAGTGAATCCAAGGAAGTCAAGTATAAGATTATCACCTTAGGTGAGTAGAACAATGATGTTACAATAGGAAATTATTGAGAGGGTTTCTGGGGAAAAAACAATGAGTTCTATTTGTACATGTCTAATTTGAGATGTCTGTAAGATATCCAGTTTGAGATGTTCAAGTGCTTTAGATTTGTAATAATATTTAATCCATTGATTATTAATAAAAATATAGTCATGAAGAAGATTCTAGAAAGATGACAGAGTAAGTCAGAAAATTTCAAGCTCTCCAGATTTCCCCGACAAACAGAACAAATTTGTGCCTCGGGGCAAACATAGATTGGTCAAACACAAAAAAAGATTTGGGGCAGAATAGGGTCCTTCTGGTACAAGCCAAGATCTGAAGAAACACCCCAGTTGAGGATTAACCCATGTGAAGTGCAAACACCACTAGGCTAGCTCCATAGAAATACCAAGTGGGCATCCCTTAGGTGAGCTGGGAGTGGCTAAAGCATGAGCAGAAATCACAGAAACTTTCACTTCCTGGTCCACATGAGTTGTGGGTCTGCATCAAAAAGACTGAGTAAGCTTCAGCCCATTAGGAATGCCAAGCCCCACTGTGCTGCAGAGATGTAGCCCTGGGCAAGAAGGAAACAGCACACCCATGAGTGTAGAGACAGTGGGGCAGGGACATTGTTAGCCATAGAACTTGCAGGAGGTAGGAGCTCTTTCTTTGGTGTTCCAAGTCAGAGGGGAGAGCTGAAGTGAAGCTAGAGGTACCAAACCCTCATCCCACTATTAGAGGGGCTTACACTAATACTTCTCATTTCAAAAGAAAAAAAAAAATGAACCAGCAAAGAAGAAAGACCCTAGCCATAGAAACTTACTATAGGAATAGGTAAGAACAGGATTCGTCTTCAGAGGAGGACACCAAAGTTAAAAAAGCTTCTTCTACTCCAAAGAATAATGTGAAATGGCTCCCTGCCCAGATAGAATTTATAGGAGAACTCAAAAGAAACTTTAAAAATCAAGTGAGAAAGATTGAGGAAAAACTAAAAAAAAAAAAAATAAAATAAAATAAGAACCATCCAAATAAAACAAGAAGTTTATGGGGGGGAAAGTTAACCAGCTAGAAAAGAAGATACATAGTCTTTAAATTTTTTTTTGAAAATTAGAATTGAGCAAGGGGAAACCAATGAAGCATAAGAGACCAAGAAATAACAAAACAAAATATGAATAATGAAAAAATAAAACAGAATGTGAAACATCTTATAAGAAAAACAATAGTCTGGAGTACAGATCAAGACAGAAAATATAAGAATAATTGGTTAACCTGAAAGTTGTAACCAAAAAAAACCAAACAAACAAACAAACAAAAAAACCTTGACATAATAATGCAAGAAATAATCCAAGAAAATTGTTCTGTTATAACAGGAGGGGAATGTAGAAATAGAAAAAAATCCACCTATCAAGTCCTCAAAGAGATACTTTTGTGGAAGCATAGGAATACTACTGCCAAATTTCAAAAACCCTAAGTCAAAGAAAAATTTTTGCAAGAAATAAGAAAAAAAAAATCAAATATTCTGGACCTACAATTAGAATTGTACAGGATTTAGCGGTAGCCACAATAAAAGACCTTCAAGTCCTAGAATCATATAGATTGATGATCAAAAAAAAAAAAAATGGCTTGAGGCCAAAAATTATCCAGCAAAATTATCCATAATATTGAATGAAAATAAAAAGGACATTTAATGACCTTACAGATTTTCAGAACTTTGTCTCAACCAAACCCAAATTTAATAGAAAATTTGACATTAAAAACATAAGAGCTAATATCAAAGATTTTAAGGAACTTGACATAGACAAATTGTTTTTTTACATGGAAATGTATATGTTTAAGATTGACATCAACCATTGGGTAGCTCAAAAGAAAGATTGGGGCAGAGTTAAGTATGATCTGACTCCAAAAACAAAATAATCTAAGAAAAAGTAAAAATAGTAATTATGTCATACAATGAGGTGCAGAGGAAGAACAGACACAAAGGAAATGGAGGGGGGAGAGGGAGTTAGTCCTGAAAACCTGCTCACATCAGGAATGAGTTAAATAGGCAACTATATATATTCCTCCAAAAATCTATAAAGAAATAAGGGAGAAGCAAATAGGATAATGTAGGATATAAAAGGATGTGTAGATTTATGGGCAAAGAATAAATAGGAGGAAGGATGGCATAGGATGAGGTGGGGTACAGAGGGTGTTTAGATTAACAGGAAAGGGATAAGGTGTGTAGATTGATGGGAATGGGATAAAGAGGGAAGGAAAGGGTAGAGAGAGAAGATAAGGGAAGGATCCAAAAATGGGGAGAGAGGTTAAGTATTAACTTGTCAAGTTAAGGAGTAGAATTAAAGTAGAAGAATTAGCAGCAATAGGAAAAAAAAATATATACACAAACACTACAACAAGGATCAGCACTAGAATTTATTAAGAAAAAAAGTAGGTCTAGTAATCATTGATTTTAGACAAAGTCAAACTTAAAAATTCAATAAAGAAAGAAACCTACATTATGTGTCAATCTTGTTAATATTGTTTTAAATGCATGTTTATATATGATAAATATATATGTATATGTATGTCTTAATATAATTGGATATGTATGTAGATATATGTATATTATCTAGATGTGTAGGTGGGTATGAATGGTTATATGTGTGTGTGTGTGTGTGTGTGTGTGTGTGTAAATATATATGTGTGTATATGTACTTAACTGTAACTTGCTTGGGGAAAGTGGGGAGTTTTTAAAAAAAAGAATAAAATAAAAACTACACAGCAGACAACAAAAGAATAATGTACAAGGAAATAAATGAAAAATGGACACTCATGAATATAATCTCTTTTATTATTATATATGCTCTCCTGAAATGGAAATTTATTGTTATATATTTTGAATCTTCTCTAATGTTCTGTTGGGCACATGACAATAAGATATAGTCATGTGAGGAAAACCAGGAAGCAAAGGACAGAGAAAAGTATGGTGGAGAGTTTATTACTATGCCTGAAACATAACACTTAATAAATGCTTGGTGATTTATTAAGTGACCAATTGTGAAAAATTGGGTGATTTTTCACCCATAAAGATGAAATAGAAGCATTTATTTTTTTTTACTGTTTTAGCATATATTAAAGACTAACTGAATAGCCAAATAACTGAAAATTTGGGGAAATAGATCACAAGTCTAGCAAAGAGAAATCATGTAACAGTGATAGGAGTCATTCATCTAATGACTCCCAACCCTCCTGATGTTATCATTAACAAAAGTATAGAAACTAATAAATTCTTGACTTACCAAAATGATAATTGCATTATTTAAAATATGGAGAAACCACTCATGGGAAATTATATTCTGGATTTGATTCTTGTCAAGTAGGCAAGTCAATGTTGGGGTTGGAATGATATATACTTTTGATGGAAGTGAATACAACTTTGAAGAGTTTGTGATAGAGAAAAACAAAGTAATGCACAGAGACTAAAACTCACCCTAGATTTTGAGAGAACAACATTCATAAGACTTAGAAGAAGATGGGAACTCAGGGACTACAATTTAATATAAGCAAATGAGACAATGGGAAGTGGCGGGAAATTGTTATTAGTATTTTCTAATGATTCTAAAAGGAAAAAAAATTAATGCTGGAGTAAAAGGAGAATTTTTTGAAGAGAACCATGTGAATACATGGGAAACTCACCAACAAAGTAAAATTTTAAGATGATGATACATCATCTTAAGATAACATACAGATGATAGAGGCATAAAAAGTATGAAAGGATGTGTAATGAATCATGGATCATGACAATTTCTGAAGAATTAAAATTATTGTCACAGAGAGGAAACAAAGTTGCATGATAGATAACAGCAAGCTTCAACAAGTAATGAAGAATTTTGAAGAAAATGAGGATAAATGTTATCAGGGAAACATGTAATTGTAAAAAATTAAGAAAAATAATAAAATCCAAGTCCTTTACTGGTATCCTTGCAATGTTTGGATTAATCATGGGAGATGTGGGGAAACTCTGTGACAAACTTAAGGAAGAACATGGATAAGAATTGCACAGGATGGCCTCTACTTAGTTAAATAGTTTAACATAGTTTGGAAGAGCATCTGGAATGTTGAATTCACAGACCCATTGAAGTATTTTGTGCATCATAGAATTTAGAAACAAGGGCAACTAACAAAAGATTAATGGCAAGTATGATTGAATTGTGTAAAATAATTTCAGAAGTTATACATTAAGAAGAGCACTGACCAACAAAAAGAGGAAGGCAAGTTATACTGGGGAAAAATATAATATGAAAGAAGAGAAAGATCTGTTGCACAGGGAGGTTGGAAAGAAGATGGCTTGGGGAAAAAATTACTTTTCCTGTTGTTTTTGTTTCCTCAGATCATTTTTCTTGATAGAAGAAGTAGAATTACTTGGTATATATGAACTGCTATGCTAAATCCTGGGGATACAAAGAAAGGCAAATCTTGCTCTCAAGGGAGAGATAAAAGGTAAAACAACTACATACAAATAAGATATCTAAAGTACAAATTGGAGATTAACATAGGAAAGGAATTGGCATTAAGAACTATAGGGAAAAAAAAACTTCTTTTAATAGGTGGAATTTTAGCAGAGGATTGAAGGCAGTCAGGATGCACATAGGAGGAGGAAAAAATTCCAGTCATAGTTATTAAGTACTTTGAACCAAACAATTTTTTATTTGATCCTGGAGGTAATAGGGAGACATTGGATTAAATAAGAGAGTGCTATAATGGTATATGCACTTCAGAAAATTAACTTGATAGGTGAGATGGAATGTATTGGGGAGAAACTTGTGACAGGAGACCAAACAGCAGATTATTGCAGTAGTTACAGTGTGAAGATATGATGACCTGCACCAGAGCTGGACAGAAGGATTGGTAAATGGTAGATGATATAAAGATAAAATCAGTAAAACTTGGCACTTGGTTGGATTTGAGGTGGAGTTGAAGATGACTTCTAGGTTACAAACCTGAGTTCTGGGGCAATGGTGGTGCTTTCACAATAATAAAGTGATGAAGGGGAGAGGGTTTGGATGTTGTTTTTTCAGTCACAGGTTGAACTAGATATCCCTCTAAGACCTTCCAACTCTGTCTTTCATAGTGTGAATCTACTACTTTTTTAAATTACTAGACCTAAAATAATTTTAAAGTAGTAAATGTAACCAAAAAAGGGGAGGCTCCTTAAATAGTTTTCTATGGAAGAAAGAAATGTTTATGTGAATGTACTGCAGAAGTAAGGATAGATAGGTCTAAATTAATGAGGTAAACCCATGGGAACAAATTACTTCTGTCTGATTTCATTTCCTCATATAGTTGATGGCTTATAAAAATATGTATATATATGTTTATTGATATAGATATATAGATAGATGGATAGATACATTTATATAAATAGATATACAGATATAAGTATATCTATAGACAGATACATGAAAATATGTATATATAGATATGTATATATGTGTTTATACATATATGTGTGTTTATAGTTTTATACATGTGTGCACATATGGTGTTTTGCATATAATATAAAAGTATAGATAAAACAATTGCAAGATAATAGATAAAGCATTTGCCATGATTTTTCAATATTTTATAACACTAAAAAATATGAATCTTCTCTTCTCTTTATGATTTAATATTACCTTTTTTATTTAGTTTTTGTTAATTCACTTCTTCCTAATGAAAGTTAAAATGATTTTGCTTCCTTAGGAAAATGGTGTTTATTATTAAAAAAAAAAAAATCATAGAGTTCAATGCTTAAAAAAAAAAAAAGTCTGAAAATTAGGCTTCCTGGAACCAGATGAAGAAATCCCTCTACTGTGGTATTCACATGACTTGGGGATTTTGAAGATGATGCCAACAGCATGATTCTTCTAAATTATAGTGGCTTCAACTTCAAATTGATGGTAAAAATATTATCCAGAAGTCAGGTTCTCTAAGTGAGAAAAGTTACTGAAAAGGTTGAGCATCACATAATGGATTTTTTTAGACCCAATAACACATAACATTTTGTCCTAAGGTAAAGATAAGAAGTCATTGAATTGATAGAGGAAGAATCCACCCTAATAAATGTATAGGTAATTTGAAATATTTGAAATATTACAGAAAATGTCATGTTATCCAACAATCTTTGTAGACAAGTTTTTACTTCTCAATTGCAAAGCAGTTTTATTCATTGAGGTCTTAAAAACACATAAATTGAAGCATAGCTGTCAAGGAACAATGGGGGTAAAAGGGAACATTATAATTGAAAATTAGATTTATTCACTGTAAAATAATAGAAAAAGTTAAAGGAATTGTGCATTTAATAGTCTATAATTTGAAACAAAATTTTAACATAACTTGAGTCGATAGCTGAAAGGTCACATTCTAAGAAGTACAATCTGGTTTCTGAGTTCTTTTCTCTGTTAAATTAAGCAGACAATAAGATGATGCCCATATTCAACTCAATGAATTAGATAAGACATCATTGTATTCTAATGAAAAAAAAAAATCTATCATTCATGAAGGTCCAAAGATCTTTCTCAGAATAAATGTCTCTCTACGTAGAATGAAAAAGTATCAATTTTATTTTCCAAGCAAGGGGAAAATGAAGTCCATATTATACCTTCCAGAAGCTGTTCTTATTCTGGATGAATCCAGACCTGGGAAACCATACTGATCAAGATTTCATCAAACTATTTTCCCCTTACAAAAGGGAAATCAGTCAATCCACAAACAGTAATTATACACTTATTATACTGAATACTGTGATAGAAACTGGGGATAGATAGCTAAAAAAAAGAGTATTTTTGCCCTCAAAGAGCAAGGGCCACTCTTTCAGGGGAAATAATGTAAACCCATTTATAGACACAAATTACATCTGAAATATACTACTAGACAATGGTGAGGTGTATCAGTAGATAAAGTTTAATCTAGAAGGTGGTACTTCAATTGAGTCTTGAAGTGAATTTTGTATATGGTCCCTGTGAGGCAAAGCCTAGTATCATCTGAATTTTATAGATATGGAAACTGAGACAGAGAGCTTAAGTGATTTACTCAGAGTTATGAAGTTAGTGAATATCTCAGTCATGATTTGAACTCATCTTTTTACTCTTGTCCAACACATTGTCAATTGTGCCAACTTATTTTGTAGATTTAAAGAACGGAATATGGGGAGGAAATACATTTTAGTCTGGGGGCCAATCAGAACAAAGGTTTGGAGAGGGAAGATGCATTATTTTTCAAGAGGAACAGTAAGAATGCCGACTGGATGGAGAATAAAGAGGGATTATGGTCTAGGAGTCTTGTGAGGTGGCGTGGAGCCAGGTTATGAAGGCAACTTTGATTTGTGGTAAAAAAAAAAAA
>JAJPUD010009645.1:51893-72211 GCA_023553655.1 Myrmecobius fasciatus
AAAAAAAAAAAAAAAAGATTTTTTTTCTGACTGTATTTCAGCCAGGAGTTTAGTAACAGATGACATTTGAAATCCCTTCCAGCAGTATGACTCACCTGAAGAGCTTTATATAAAATTTCTTCTTATTCAGGATTGAAATGAGAAATAGAAGACAAGAATAAGAATTGGAAATCTGACTAGTTTCTCCTAGCCCCTAACTTGTTTGTAGAGGTATTAGGAAAGTTCAGAGAGGAGAAGAAAGGGAGTGGATTAAGAGTAGCAAATGCAGCAAAGTCCTTTGGGAACAATGCCTCTTTAATATGAACTACTTAGATTTTAAGCCACCAAACAAAAAAAGAAGCCAGCGATTCAAAAGATCTAATTTCAGATCTTGCTTTAAATAATTACTAGCTATATGTCCCTTGTCAAGTCATTTTACCTTTCTCAACTTCAGTTTCCTCATGTATAAATTGGAGTTGATATGAAAATCAAATGGCACAACATATGTAAAGCCCTTTGAAAACTTTAAGGCACTATCTATGTAAATGTTAACTGTTATTACTGTAGGGCTTCCAATTTTTCCCAAGGCCAGCAAGGCTATTATTATCCAGCAACTCTAAAACTTTGTGTTTCTAGGTTATGCCCTATCCTATTCATAGACAAGAGGTGTTCTGACAGTGTTAATGACCTTCAGAAAAGGGAACTAGAATTCTATTAATCTCCTTTGAATTAACAGCTAGTTCCATAATGCTTATTTTCCCCTTTGGGTTATGAGGCACAGAAATGGAAAAATGGGAAAAAAAAGAATTTTTTTTCTATTAAGAACTAACAGAGCATCTAGTATGAGAATCTGGAATTAGCAGTCAACCAGAGGAATGTAGCCACATGAATGTGGTGATTATGAATTATCTCAAACACACAGCTGAGTTGAACTAGCATTTCTGTAATTAATGATAACTTAATAAATATATTGAAGGTTCCTCTGCCTTTCTGATAGTGTTAATGCAAATCAAATATATGAAGCCAAGATCTTGACTCATCACACAATACAGCATTTTTCCATTTTCTTTTTGCCAATTTGCTCAAGAGAATTGTCTATTCTTCTCAAGAACAAAGAGGGCAAAGAACTCATCTCTTTAATGAATGCCATTTGCAACAAGAACCAATCTTTGCTTAAGAAAGAAGTAAAAACTTCAATGAGGTAATTAGGCAGATAAAAATGGTCTTTAAATGCACCTTTTGGAGCCCTTTTAATGCACTTTGTTTCCAAAGTTGGCCATTTATATACTAAGCATATGAGGTCATTATCAAGATTTGGGATATATATGTAATTGTCTACTTGTCCATGACAAGATTGTTACATACAGGATTTGGTTAACAAAGTGTAATTCAATCATCCCACCCTCAACTGCAAGTGGTGCATTTTCCAGCAACATATTTATAATCAGAGAATTGTACCTCATTTAACCTCCCATTGCTCAAAGCAATTCAATAATGCTGTAAGTTACAAACAGGTTGGCCTGTATAACAAATTTTTTTGGTTGGTTCTTATGTAATTTTTTTTAATATTCAGCACTTTAAAAATTAGTATGTTAAGTACATGTTAAATTTATTTTCAAAATTAATTGTTTTCAATTAATAAACAATTAACTTTTGTTTTTAATATTCAGGGAAGAAAAATTCAGTCTTCACACATGAGTTGGAACATTTTATCCAGTTGATCAAAAGTTTTTAGGGGCTGCCTGTTGCTTTTAGGGTAAGATGTCAACTCCTTAATTCATCTTTTTCAGCTTCTCTCTACTATTTGTAGTCTATATCTATAATATCTATATTTCATATTGTATTTAGTTTTCATTATTTACATTTATGGAGCAACTAAGTACCTCAGTGGATAGAGTGCTTAGCCTGAAAATCAGGAAGAATTAATTCACTGACTTCAAATCTGACCTCAGACAATAACTTTATGACTCTATGAAAGTTACTGTTTGTTTCAGTGTTCTCATCTGTGAAATGAGCTAGAAAAGAAAATAGCAAACTACTCCAGTATCTTTGCCAAGAAAAGCCCAAATGGTATCACAAAGATTCAGAAATAATTTAAGTGACGAAACAATAGCAACAATTCCCAGTCTTGCTCTCTTCATAACAGTTAAACTACACCGTTAGCTTCTCTTGAACCTTTAAAGTTCATCTCAGGTGGGAATTTTAATTTTAATCCTTTCCTCATTACCAGTTATTCTCCTCCCTTTATCCTAAAAAACCTGGTATGACATCCTTTCAGTAGAATGTAAGCTCCTCAAGCAGAACTCCCTGTATTTTTTCTAGTTCCTAACAGTGACTTCTATGTATTAGATAATAAAGTTTCTTTTGAATTTGCAAAGGTCTGATATAACTGTTGTAACACTGAGGTCTCTTCTTTTCTTGGATTGCAGAAGTATCAGTAGCTTAGTCATTCCCTGGGCCTAGGGTTAGAAGCAAGTTTATTATTTTTTGGCGAGTAAGTAAGCATCTCCCATCATTACCAAAGGAGATGAAAGCCATGCAACACAATATATAGAAAGCTGAACTCAGATCAGGAAGAGATTGAATTATATTCAAACTTCTGAAATATTCTGGTTGTGAAAACCTAGATAAGTCACATAGCCTTTTAGTCTCCCCAGGTAATTATTTAAAACTATATATCATATAATAGAAAGGTATAACAATCTGCATTAATCAAAAGATTTTCCTCATAAGGAATTCTGTATCCTAATTAAATAATCCCTCACCCCCAAATGGGAGATGTTGTCCTCCTATATGCTAGGGATTATGGCTATCAACAGATCCCAAGGGTAAGAACCATTCTGGTTAAGAGAATTATAGTATTGACCCAAAATACTAAATAGAATCTATGCCAGTTTAAACTGGAATTGATAAGGGTAATCTAGTCTTAAGGATTGGTCAGGAGATTTAAAAAAAAAAAAAAAAGAAGAAGAGTTCTAAGTAGTGGTTAAAAGTCAAGTATGTTAGCATAAAGTCAAGAACAAGATGATGAGAAGTACAATTAGTATGAAATCTTGTACAATTTTTTATCCTGAAGCAGTTATGTTTTTTTTTTTAAATGAGATTAGTCAATAAATATTTAAGTATATACTATGTGCCAGGCACTGTGCTAAATGCTGTGGTTATAGTTATCCCTTCTGCATTATGGGGAATAAAGGGAAAATACCCTAGCAATCTGGAAAATCCACATAAAAATTTTTGGCCATCCCTTTGTACTAGAGAAGAAATCTGAATTTTTTTTTCTCCTATGGGGGTATTTACAGTAATTTAGTGCAAAATTTGGGTTGATATTATACAATACTTTTCATATATTTTATGCATTTCTGAGTTCCTAAACATTTTCTGTATTGCCCGCCACCCTATATCATCTGTGGTTTCCACAAAACTTTCCCCAAAATTCTGATTTAATTTCTTATGCTAATCCATAAGCTAGTGAAACAAAAATGGAAAAGTCATAATGTGGAAGGATTGATTTTAAAGAAATGCAAAAGACAACTTTGTCATGGTTATGTTGATAAATGTTTAACAGATGATTCTCTTAAAGAAAGTACTCATGATAGACTTGTAAATCTAATGTGCATTATCAACATGTTCTCTACCACTTTTTTTAGGTCTAGACAATTGACAGAACTATCATAGTATACATGCTCATACTGACAATTTAACAATCACAGTCAATGGAAGAAACAACTATGTATAAAAGTTACATGCAAAACTATGTACAAAAAAAGATACATATAAAGTATATTGGAGATAATCAACAGAAGGATAGCACTGATATTTAGGAAGAATCAGAAAATGCTTCTTATGGTTAGTTGAGACTTAGCTGAGAGGGAAGCTAGAACTGTAGGAGGTAGAAATGCGGCAATCCCATATATGAGATGCAGAATCAGAAGATGGAATCAGTTGCCTATGGGAAGCAGCAAGGAGGACAGTGTTATTGAATTCCAGAGTGGGGTTTATTAAGGTATAAAAAACTATAAATACAGGGTAGGTTATAAATGATTTTGAATGCCAACCAGAGGATTTTAAATTTGATCCTGGAGGTAACAGAGAGACACTAAAGTTGATTGAAATGTAGAGTTTGGGGGAGAATGTTGCATGATCATATATGTGCCTTAAGAAAATCACTCTGAAAATTTAGTAGAGAATGGACTGGAGTTAAGAGAGACTTATAACAAGGAGACCAACCAAGAAGTTATTGCAATAGTCCAGAGATAAGGTAATGAGATCCTATACTAGCATGGGGGTACTCAGAAGGCAAGAGCAAGCATTTACAGATGATGCTATTAAGATAAAGTTGAGAAAACTTGGTTAAATATTGAATATAAGGTATGAGAGATATTGAGGAATGAGAGGTTACCTAGGCTGGGAGCCTGCATTCCCTCAGCAGTAATAGGCAAATTTAGAAGTGGGGAGCACTTTGGAGGAAGAAATGATAATTCAGTTTGAGATATCTAAAAATAATTAAAATTGTGAATCTGAAGCCTAGAGAGAAGTTAGATCTGAACAACTACACATTTCCCAGTCTTCATGCTTCACTCTGTTCTATCAAATTAATATGGCCCTGAATATTCTTAGTGTATCTATAATGCACATATGGTATTCCTTACTATATCTTCATGGGGGAGCACAGATGGAAAGCCTCCATCAGATCTGGAGCCTACAAGTCAGCTCCTGTTGCAGTCAGTCTGAGTGATTCCATGACCTTTAAACTTTGGATATATGAAATCTATAGAAGATGGCAGTTTAGAAAAACAGCAGGCATGCATACTAATCCCACTTTAGGGAGGACTAATAATTAGCAGGGAAGGATCTGAGGTTTAACTAACTCTCTCTCCTCATTAAAAGTACTTATCTGGAAATTGTATACTTTGTCTATAAAAAATAGCACATAGTTGAAATCCAGACCAGTCCACCAATTTATGCTGCTTTGGTATGTTAATTAAATTCTTTTTGTCTTATTTCCAGAATTTGCCTTAATTTATTTGGCTGAGGCCCTAATGAAGATTTCTTTTAACACCTCTATAGTTCACAATCCTGATAATTTAATTCATTTCAATTTGTTAAAAAAAAAAAATTAATGAGTAAGTCACTACTCTCAGCCACCAGCTAGTAGCACAGCAGATAGACATTGAGTTCAAATTTGGCTTCAGATAATTTATGTGACACTGAGCAAGTCACCTCACCTTTTCTGCCTCAGTTCTTCATCTGTAAAAATGAGCTGGAGAAAAAAATTGCAAATTACTCTAGTATCTTCATCAAGGAAACACAAAAAGTTGGATACCATTGAAATGATTGAAGACTATCCATGAACATGCAAAACAGACACTTCTGTTAAAAAATGTAGATCTACTGGGACTTTTGCCACATGTATATAGGTAAATAAAGGTAGTTTGGGAAAGTTTCCTTAAGAGGAAAAACCAAAATTTAAAACTAGAAGGAAAGAATGAATCGAAGAATGGAAGTATTTAGGGGATGGGGAAGAATTTGTACAAATTGAGGCAGTAACTGGAACATGTGATTAATCAAAATGCTATTTCCATAATCTTATTTTAATTTATTGCAAGTGCACCACAGAATACTATTTACAAAGTTTTATGCTATCTGCTGTATATAGAAAACAAAGTAATACCCCACTTCCATAACAAAACAAAACAAAACAGAATGTAGGGCTTGCCCTTACAATGCATTTTTCTATACATTATTCTATAATTAGAAAAAAGAATGATTATTAGAACTTATTTAGTTGGGTCTATAGAGAATTACCATATATTATGCTTTCTAGTTGACAAGTGATCAGTCTAATGGATCTGGGTCTTAAATCAATGTATATCTAAGTTTTAATTCATATTATTGTGTCATCTCAAGATAATTGCTTCACCTCTTGGTTCTTTTTTTCTCATCCGCATACTATAATAGGAACAAAAATTGTGCAGCCACCTCAAAGGAGAATAGGAGGAATAACTGCATGTTATTAGTACCTTATATATTCTAGGAAGACCATAGGAAGTCTTTCTTTTTTCTGTTCCATGACAACATGGATTGTGCTTTATTTTCATATATATATCTTTTGGACCTGTGGGATGGCACAAGCCTAGAGTCAGTTCTTTTTATGAGTTCAAATCTAGACTCAGATATTTGTTAGCTGTATGACCCTAGATAAGTCACTTAACTCTGTCTGCTTCAGTTTCTCACCCCTGAAATGAGTTAGATAAAGAAATATTAAACCATCCCAGTATTTTTGCCAATAAAATTCCAAATAAGGTCCAGAAAAGTCAGGCATGGTGGAAACAACACAACAATCAAAATATCTTTTGCACTATTTTAGCACTTAATATACCAGGCAATCAGTAATATTTTGTAAAAGAATGTTAAAAAAATAAAAAGTGGAATTTACTCTTGCTAAATTATGGTAATACAATGGAATGTCAATATATAAATGAGATCACTATTATCCTTACTCATTACCAGATTAGTCTTAGTATTCACAGCCTTTTTTCTCCGTAGACTTGACCACCTTAGAGTGTTTTTTGCCTTTAAAATCGTTCTGATAACCTCTCCCACAAGCTAATCAGGGTGACTCAACAATAGTCTCTATTAACAAACAATCAAACACTCCAAGTGTAAGTCTTTGGGAGCCCTTTGAAATATGTTCTAATGTTATTAAATACAACTGGCCAAATGTTTAAAGTAAAATTAACTGATACTTTTTGAAGTAGATGTAAAATGAGATGAAAAATCAAATCAAGCACCTATAAGAGAAAGAGAATAGGAACATCAGGGGAAAAGTCCAAGTTTCTTTTAAAGTTTTTATAATTATCACTGTAACTATGAGAGCAATTTAATTCCTTTTAAAACAGCCTATTCTCTGGTTTTATCTATGTTGGGCAAAATAGCAATCTAATGACTAATATTAAAATCTGGAGAGCTCTTGTTTATGGGACCTATGGAAAGGATGAGTCTCACTTTAATATTCTCTCTCACTAGAGAACAGTCACAGTATTGTTGTTAGGCCTCCTGGGTAACAAAAACATGCTTAGACAGCAGGCTTTTACCAGGTGCATGATAATAAACAAATTTGATCTCCTTTGTGTAGCGTTCAATGCTGCATTGCCTATTAGTCTTTCCCTCAGTTGACTGAGAGTATTTACAAATGGCATAGCCAGAGTTTCCAATAAACTTATTACAACTACTTTGTACAGTTTTGTGATGAGGAAGAGAATAGATCATAGACTTGCTACAGGCACATGAAGAAGCTGGATTGTTGGCTCTATCATTGTGTAATTAGAAAAAGCAGAGAGAAAATTGGATTTGGAATCAAAAGATTTGTATTCAAATTCTGTCTCAATCAATAAATAATTGTATGATCCTCTATTCTTTCTAGCTCTAAACTATGATCCTTTAATTTAAGGAAATTGGGTCTTAGTTCTTACTGTTCCCTTAACTAAATGTATGACATTGAGCTGGTCTTTAATGTGCTCTTATATAACCTATTCCACCAGGAGAAATCTTTGCATGCCTGAAGTAGGACTCCTCCCCCCCCAAGTTAGGGATGATTTTGAGTCATATTGAGTCCATTTTGTATCCTCAATCTGGTTTAGCTAGTCTGCTCAAGGAACATCTCCAGGTTTCATAATTTCTTGGAACCATAGGTGGGAGTTGGGTGACAGAGAGATACCAAAATGAAATGGGCAACAATAATTCTGGAAGAGAAAGTGAAGTTGATGATGCTCAACTCTGCCTTCCTTAAATCCAATTGACTGCTTAATGCAAAAGAACATCCATATCATTAACTTCTTTGAAAACGGATTAATGACAACAATGTAACCTAAATAAGTTATACAGGTAACTATTTATCCATCATATGAAATCTCTAAAGTCCCTTTAAAATGTAGTCCATATAGTACTGTAGCTCTTGACTACTGCAGTAGAAAGAAAAAATATATATATATATGGTCATAACTATGGCTCATGGCTTTGGCAGATGCAGAAAGAGGGAGAACAGAGAACTGGGAAAGCAGATCTTCAATGTTTCTGTTATCCTGAAGCATGATTTATCCCAGCAGTGTCTACTTAAAGAAAAGTGTACATGGGTTTTAAGATGTTGAAAGTCTCTCAAAATTTCAAAATAATAGAGAATTTTATAAGGTTATACATCTAGGATTAGAAGGAATCTCAAAAGTTAAAACTAGTCTAATACCTTTATGTTACAGATGAATAAATTGAGTCCTAGGAAAATTCAGTGCTCTCCCCAAGACAAGCCTTTGCCAGAAGCATAGGTAGGATTTTAGACTCAGGTCCTCTTATTGCAGAATCAATAGGTTTTCTATCATATTACATATCTCTTCTAAAGCACCAGTATCTGCCACTGCTAAGGGTCTTAATGTGATTACTATTATATTTCTCTCCTTCCAGTAAAATCACCATAATAGCATGTTTTCTCAATGTGAAGGATTCACAAGAGAATGTCACTAGTGCAGTTCATTCTCTCAGAGTTTTTATATTGGTACAGAAAAGCCCATAGCAGAAACACAGATCCCTCCTACCTTCCCCCCCAAAAAAAATGAACACACAGAAATACAGAGTTGGAAGGAAATTCAACTACCATCTAGTTAGTCTGATTCATAAATAAGTAGATGAGTAGATATTACCTCTAAAAAAATACCTTAAAAAGAGTTATTTAGTCTTTGCTTAAAGACTTCTACCATGGGCTTTTGAATTAGGCAACCTACTCTACTTTTAGATAGGTCTGTTTATTAATGAGTAAGTTAATAATTGTTTTTAATTATTAATTAGCAAATATTTATTAATATTAATTAGTGAGGAAAAGCTTAATTTCTTGTTTAAATATAACTTCAGACATTTACTAGTTATGTGATGCTAGGCAAGTCACTTAAACCTATCTGCTTCAATTCCTCATCTATAAAAGGTACTGGAGAAAAAATATGGCAAAGCACTCCAGTATTCAAAACAAGAAAATTCCAAACATGGTCATGATTTGGACACAACTTAAATGACTGAACAAAAACAAATTGTTACAGAGTTTTTTTTAATCCATCCTATAGCTTTCCTCCCTCCACCCCAATATTATCCTTAGATCAAACAGAAAACCTAAAATTCCTTTTCAATATGTTAATTTTTCAAATATTTAGAAACAACTTTCACATTCACTATATGTCTTTTGATTTTTAAACTAAGCATCTCTTGTTCTTTCATTCATTCCTAGCATCAAATCCTCTTAAATTCCCAGTTCTTTTATACTGGGATATAGTTAAGTTTTAATGTATAGATTTTAGCACTATCATCTTATTGCCCAGTAATGCCTTCTCCCCCTATTATGTCTTCTGAGCTGCTTCTCACTTGAAATATCAAGTAGCCTGAAACAAGGTATAAACATTGCCTACTTTGTATCCTAGTTCCAAGAGCTAATTACCTGCAATATTTGGAGATTAATGGACATACAAATATGACTGAAGATCTGCTCCAGAGCTCTAAGGAGCAGAATCAGTGCTAGATTCATTTCTCTCTCCATTCTCCTGTGTCCCTCTAGTTCCTATATAAATTTGCTCTTTTTCAACTCTAGTGGGAGAGTTACCCTCCCTTGATGAACTCAATAAATATTGCATTCGTTTAATATTTATGCTTAGATTATTTCCATCTAACCACAAATGTAATTCCAAAAATATGCCAGATGTAAATACAATGAATGTAGTATGACAGTGGATCAACTACGTATTATGCCCTTTGTTTTAAAGATGTCAAATGTGGAAATGACAAGATAAAATAATAGAACAAATATAATATAAAATATGATAGTCAACTAGCCTTTATTAAGTGTTGACTCTGCACTAGATGTGTTAAATGTGTAATGCACTCAGTATGGAGGATATAGAGAAAGTCAAAACAAATAAGCAAACAAAAAAGTTCCTGCTCAAGAAAATCAGAGTCTGATGGGGGAGACATATGCAAGTAACAATGGATAATCAAATTATAAAAAATTTAAGTTGGGAAAATTTTCAGAGGGTATACACCATGTGTGTGTTTATGTGTGTGTGTGTGTGTGTGTGTGTGTGTGTGTTAGTGATGGTGGTGGTATTTTGTTATTCCTCCTTTGTTTTTGAAGAGAATCAATGACATCACTGGTAATGTCTTGACTTGAGCATGAATTGGATTTAAGGGAGGCAGAGTTGCCTAAATCATCAGTCTCATTCTATACTCCAGTCAGTTGGTGATGGCAGAGGATGTGCTAGATAACCCTGAAATCTAAGTATGTTCTTCAGTCATCTTTATAACCATTGGAACAAATTGTTCTCATACAACCATTCCACGGAAGAGGATGCACATCCCCCTAATATGCCAATGATTTGAGCCCTCTCATACCTGAAGCCTTATTTAGCTTCTGCTATTTATGCTGGTTTCCTGTAATCAGAGTTTTATGTATATATATACATATATATATGAATGCATTTAGTAATATAAAAGTTTCATACTTTTCGAATAGAAAAAGCATGATATTAGGGAAGGACCACTAGATTTGTGAATCAGGAGACAAGTTGGGATTCTAGTTCTATTTACGTTGCCACAAGAAAGTTATTTTGCCACTCATAAAAATGGGAATAATAATATGTATACTATACACACATGTATGTATATAGTATAAATATAAACATGCATGCACAATACATATATTCATATACATATACAGGCATGTGTACACACACACATACAATAGGAAAAAAATTTGCCTTTCTTAAAAGCTCTTTTCCAGCTAAGTACCTATCATCCATACATCAGCAATATTCAAGAATCTTTGGAAAATATAACAGCAGAATTACAGTATACTGTTATAATACCTTGATAGTAAACATCAGGTTAGGAATAAAATAAAGAGATGTGTGCTTTCCAAAAATATACATTTCTGTGATGTTCAGAGCAAAAGTTCAGGCCATAAGAGCATTCTTTTTGGATGGTTTGGTTTGGATGGTTTGATACTGTGATGTCAAGACCAAGGATATTGTAGAAATTCCTGGAATAGATTTATAATTGTCAAACAAGGAAATTATGTGGTAGTGTGCTGGACATGGAGTCAGAAAGACCTGAAGACAAATTTGACCTCAAATATTTACTAGTTGTAAGACCCTGAACAAGTCTCTTAATCTCTGTTTGCCTTAGTTTCCTCTTTACGTTAATCTTTAAGAGTTGGAAAATGACAGCATCTACCTCCCAGGATCATTGTGAGGCTAAAACTTAATGGTATTTGAAAAACATTTTGCAAACCTAAAAGTGCCACATAAATTTTAGCTATTATTATCAAGAGTTTTATTTCCTATCTAAACAGTAAAAACAGTGAATGAAGAATAGCTTTTACTCAAATGTCAACATGTATTTGGATGGACTTTCCACACAACTTGTTCATCAGTTTGTTTATGTGCCTCAAGGGATTCCAACTATTTCAGTCCAGAATGGAACAGAGAAAATGAATGAGTTGAATTGCTTTTGTGAATTACAAAACTCTTTTATTTACCACAGATGTCCCGTAAAAACAAAAGTTGATCTTTTTAATGATAAAATTCTATCAGTGTTGTTATATAGCAATGAGACAGGATACATGATTACCTTCAATAAATCAAAAATGGGTATCAGATAGAGGGCAATAGAGAAATACTTTGTGTGTAAGCAGAATATAATCTATAACTAATGAGAGTCTGAAGAATATGATTAACATGACAGTATCCAGAGGTTGTATGATGAAAAGAAGAAAGATTGGCCAGCCATATAAGAAAACCAGGAAACAAAAGCTGGAAAACCAAAGGACTCTTTTAGTTCCTTGTGATGGCAAATAAAAGTGAAGGAGGCCTGCAAAATATTAGGTGGATCCTCTAAATCTTCAGTCTTCAATTCTCTTCCTGTGATCTAAGAAACTTCTTGGGAATAGTAAGCATTACTTTTAGTATTAAATATTAACAAATACCTTTATGACTGAGGCCCTAAGAACTGTCAGAGAAAAAAATTCCTTGATTGAGATGGGTTATTGAGGGGGGAAAAAGAGAATAAACTCAATTAATTCCCCATATTTTAATCCTATCAATACAAGACATTGATGGCAATATTTGGATGAGTTTCTCTTCTCATATTCCTCTGGATAGAAGTCTTCTTGCTTGCAAGTCCAAAAGTTGTAATAAAATGATGACTTCATTGATTTCTAAAACTCTTTCATAGAATACCCTGAGTAACACTGAAGCCTTTTATAATGAAACCAAAGGGAAATGAGTTGGTGGGAAAGAGAGTGCCTTAGACTGTAATCTGTTTCTGATTTTTTTTTTCCTCACAATTCATTTTGAGAAAAACTTCTAGCACATAATGCAGGAGAGAGGGAAAAATGGAATAGATTATGGAAACTTTCTAATAATACTGTTCTCTGTTTTGAATCACTTTTGAATTCACACCATTTCCTGTGAAGAATAAACTATTATTTTTGTTCCCTTTTTATGGATGAGAGGCCTACATATCTTGTACTAGGCCACACAGCAAGTTAGGGACATTGCCTCAGACAAGGGAGAAATGAGAAGCGTGGGAACAGAATGAGATTCTGGGCTGCAAGGGAACAAAATTAAACTTTAGAAACCACTTGATAATTTTAGCTACCAACATCATATCTTTCTTTTAGTATTGCTTGATTTCTTGTGAGATGCTTTGAGATAGACAACTTTGATTCTGTTGTAACCACAGAAAACCAGTACATAGTGACAAATGCATGTGAAAGGAATTATTAATTTTTTTTTAATGAAGCAAGCTGATTAAGGACAGACATGCTTTTATTCTATCATGTCCTTTTTGCTCAGTCATGTGTCAAATCAAAAAAATTTAAATGCAAAATATCATTAGGGCAGGTACAGACTAATTCTTTGTGGATGAATGTGGTTAACAGAAGGCTATGCCAATTTAAGAATACCTGTGGTGAGAACCAAAATCCCCTGATCAACATTTTTCACCTAATATTGAGTTACTAGATGTCTGATTTTGCTGAAACATTAAACCTTCATTTAGTAAGCTATGAATTTCATAATGCTCTTATTATGGCAGAGAATTTTTATTGTAGAGTCAATGAGGATATAGATAGAAACCACCTGGAACTTCACTTAATTGGTGCCAAAGAACTGTCTTTTGTTTTACAAGCTAATGATTTAGGATGAGGGATGTTAATCGTTATATGAAACAACATATTTAGTGGAGAATCAGGCCATTTGTTTGTACCTGGCAGGACAAGACAGGTTTCATGTTTGTAAAAGATAATTGAATCTGCTTATTAAGAATCAGATTGTCAAAAATAGGACATTTAAATGTAATTCAGATTTATTAGCTTTTACCTTTGTCCTCTCCCCCCAAATAAAAAGTTTAAAGTTACTGAGTATATTTTCTTCCTCTAATAAAATATATTTCATAGTAATTTTGTAAATGAATCCCTATCATATAACACACATTTCTGGAATTGTGTTTGTTTGCTTCTTTCACTGTGGAAAGAAAGCCTGGGCCAAGGACCTTTACTAGTGGCCTTATGTGAAAAAAGGATCAGATCATCATTTATCAATTTTTTAATTGGCATACACAAATATAGATACCCACAAAGATCTCTGACCTAGAGCAATTCTTCAAAATAAACAAATTAAAAATAAGCAAACAACTATCTTAAAACATGAATCAGATGAAGGTATAATGTATGTGTGTATTACATTTAAACTGTATGTATTCCTATATATTTCACTTTGTTCATAAGAAGCATTAGTTGATTCAAAGAGAAGATAGATCTACTAAATATAAAAATATGTATCTTTTTTTTGGTCATTTTAGCAATTCATAGCTTATAATTCAAGCTTCAGATCCTCATTAACTCTTTTACTGGAGACCAGTGAAAGTTTCCAGATAATCCTGAAGTTAAATTTATCAAATTTAGCTCAACTTTCTATCCTTCTCTCCTCCCTTAGGATACAATATCATATAGATCCTGTCCAAGCCTGTTATAGGGCAGTCTCTTAGGCAGACTGACAGATAGTTGGATAAACAAACCAGAATATAGGAGAGACATAATAGTAATGCAAGAAGATAGGTTTCTTAGAAATAATTGACTTTCTAGTATAACAATTTATACTTTTTACTAGGATGCATTGGATTTTCCCATTCTAGATATATTAGAAATAAAATACATCTATTTGTTTTTAAATTTTATTTATTTTATACCAAACTTAAAAAAATAAGAGAAGAATTTTTGTGACATAGTACAATACAAAAAAAAAAAAAAAGATTACACATGAAACTGTAAATCTGTTGTGTACAACTTGCTATTCCTTTTAAATATATAACAAAGTTACTATGTAACTTTTTCCCCTTTTTTTCTTCCCTCTCTCCCCCATCCAAAGATGATTAACATTAAACACAAATATGTGTGTATATGTAATCATTCTATACATACTTCTATACATATCAACTCTAAAAACAGATAACATTTTTTTTCACAAGTCCTTTGTTGTTAATTTGGTTATTTATACTCACTGTCCCACAGACAGACAACCCTGCAATTTATTGTGGGTTTTTTTGCAATCATAAAAAGACCTGCAATGTATATTTTAGAACACAGATTCTTTTCCTTTTTCCCTAATTATCTTTGGAAATAGACATAGGGATAATAATTCTCTAAATTTTTCACTTTTCCCTTCAATCATTTTAGCCAATGTAATAGATGTGAGATAATATCACAAGGATAATTTAATTTGCATTTTTTCTAATCAATAATGATTTAAAGTATTTTATATAAATTGTTTTGATTTCTTCTTCAGAAAATGACCTCCTGTTCATTTCCTTTGACCAAGATATTTTAGACTTAATGTTTGGATATAAAGCAGATCAGCAAATGCATTGAATCTTAGATGGCAGCATAGAATAAGTGTCTACTTTAGTGCCAAGAATAGCAGGTTCAATTTCTGGCATAACTATCTGTGAACCTAGAAAAGTCATTTGATCTTTTAGCATACCATAGAACTCTCAAAAGATTAAGTGACAGATAAAATTGTAGACTTGGATACCTATAAAAATTGTCATTCCAGTTACTTTATAGAACTTTTTAATTTCCGTTTTAGAAATGGTATTAGCACTTCACTTTACATTTGATAAGTTTTTGAGAATCACAGACTTTTTGAGATTCCCAATAAGGGACCTTTGACCAGAGAATATTTTCACAGATTAGGAATAACAGCAATAATAACTACAACTCTTGATATTTATAAAACATTTTAACTCAGTTCAGTCAGGTAGCATTAAGCACTCCCATAGCCTGGACCTATGCTAAGCACTGGAAATTTTTTTTTAAAAAAAGGAAAAAGAAAATAATATCTTCTCTCAAACTCCTCTCATTGTAATTAGGGAGACTACATGCACATAATTATGTGCAAATTATATATACAGAGGATGGATATATTGGAGATAATCTCAGAAGGCACTAGTATTAAAATAACTTGAGAAAAGCTTTTGCAGAAAGTAAGATTTTAGTTAAGATTTGAAGGAAGCCAGGGAAGCCAGAAGGTACAGATGAAAAAGGGAGAAAGTTCTTATATTATCTCATTTAAAATTCAAAATCTTAGGGGATAACTGCTTCAGGTATTTTTCCTTCCAGTTTAGGAAACTAAAACTCAAAGACACCATATTTGGTCTCCAAAAATGCTCAACATATAACATGAAAAAGTAGAAACAGAACAAAAGAAAATAAAGACTAAAAGTATAGATTCACCAGACCTAGTACACTCAGAGAAAATCTATGCTGCAGGCAACAAAATTTGGAGACACTGAGGGATTGATGTTCAAAATATTTCAATGAAATATCAAATGATTAGGGAAACAAACAAGAAAACATGAACATTATTACTACCCAACTCAAAAAAAAAAGTTAATAGAAAAGTTAGCAATGATGTTATTTATTTTCCTATACCTATAAACTTCTCTTTTTAAAATTAATTCTATTGATATTTTTTCATTATCTTACCTTCTCACATTTTGTAGTGTCCATTCCTCTTCCAGAGAATATTCTTTATGACAAAGAATTTTAAAAGGGAAATAGTTCAGAAAAAGTGACCAAAATACCAAAAATATCAACTTATATCTTCTGTATCCAGCAAAGATAGATTCTAATAATCTTTATGAAAATAGATTATGAGCATTGAAGGAAAGGTAACAAACATTTATTAAAAGCCTACTGTGTGTAAGACATTGTACTACGTATCTTACAAATATGGCATTGATAATGAAAATACAAGAAAGGAAAAAATGGGCTTTCATGACCAATGATCTATCGTGGACTACTTCAGTCATAAGAATGACTGAAAGATGCAGAATCCAAATGGAGAACAGATTATGTATTTAAAGTGTAGTCCTCAAAATGATGCCATTTAGTTCACACTGACTGAATCACATATCAATACATGAAAGTCTTCTAAATGAGATTCATCATCATTCAAATGAATTGGAACTATGTCTAGCATCACCTACACACACACACACATACACACACAACACACACACACACACACACACACACACACACACACACAGATGATACCCATTGTCCAGACAATAAGATTGATGACCAGTCTGCAGGAATGGTAAAGCAGTGTGTCTTGAACAGCTTCTATAAGTGATCAACAAACCAGATTAAGAATGAAATAAGAGGAAGAAATAAAAGTATATTGAATTTAGGGAACTGTGCGTTTAATAACTCTAAGCTTCCTCTTGAAACACAAACCTTCCATTAAAATACCAATAATCTTCCAATAGTGCCTTGTAACTAAAATTTGATATATAATAATCTCTGAGAGCTCAAAACTACATGTCACTTAAAATACAGTGAATAGAAAGGCACATGTTGAATATAACAAATTACATACAAAAACTGGCATAGAAGCTATTATTAAAATTGTGTAATGACAAATATAGGTGAGTCAGTCATGTAGCAACAGTGAAGAAAAAAAAAAGATAGACCCTGTGATTTATTATGTCAAGAAATTTAGGGAAAGCCTACCCATACATAATTGTGGTTTATTTTTAGGAAGACACAGAAATAAGCTATATAACATAAAAAGAGGTGGATGATTTGTGACCCACACCATTTCCAGGAGCACCTGCATTGAGGAGATCATGAACCAATAAAGCATAAAAGCATATATCTAAACAATTTTTAAGATTTGTACTTATACTTATCTTTCATGATGCAAACTTGTATCTCATCTTAGGATCTTTGTGCTTCATTTTACCTCACTACTTATTTCATATAGTCTTATATTTCAGTTATATGTTAACTTATAATTTATATAACTTCACTTATATGTCATCTTCTACTTTAGAACATCTCTATAGAACATGTTCTCCCAAAACCCAAAGAGAAGGAGGAAATGGAGGAAAGGAAAAAGGAGAAAAATAATGAGAATTAAAAATGTCAAAATATTAAAAACAACAATGCATAAGAAAATGCCTCACTGAAATTGAACTATGCTTTCACTTGTATGGAAACCAATGCGTTTGGATGAGTATGCGATGAATCAAAATAGTAAGAACAAAGGAGTGAATATTAGTCATACTTACTGTTTCTTATAAATTACTTTTTGAGATTTACCTACTAAATGTTGTAAGTTTCTGATACAAAGTTTTAATCAGATAACACTTTGAATAATTATAAAGCAGCCATGGTAAAATATTCCCAATATAAAGATTTTGTAAAGAGATTATTTAGTGAAATATTACTTATAGAAGCAAATAAATTTACACTCTTGCTTCACACATTATACCAAGACAATCTACAAATATGCATGGACCCTAGATATGAAAGATAATTTCATAAAAAATTAGAGGACAAAGAAAGAAATTATCTTTTAAGTTATATGAATAGGGGAAGAGTTTATGAAGGAAGGAAAGAACCAAGCACTTAATGCATGTCGTATGTATCTGGCACTAGAGAAACACTATAAATATTTCATTTGATTCTCCCAACAACCCTGAGATGTATGCGTAATTATTATCTCCATTTTATAGATGAAGGAGTTGAAGTGCCAAGAGTCACAAAATTAGAAAGTATCTAAGGAAGTATTTGAACTCAAATCTTCCTAGTTCTAGGCTAAGCACTGTACTACCTACACTCCAAACAAAGGATAGAGAAGATTACAGAAGGCAAAATGATAACTTTAATTACATAAAATTTAAATTGTTAAAAACAAATCCAATAATGCTAAGATTAGAAAAAATTAACTGGGAAAAATATTTGCAACAGTTTTTTCTGACTGAAGTCTTATTTTTAAGATACAGAAGGAACTAATTCAAATTTATAAGAATGTATGCCATCGATAAAATGATTATGGTCAAATTGATAAATTGGTGAAAGGTTATGAACAAATAGAAGAAAAGAAAGAAATTAGAATATTCATAACCATATAAAAACACTAACTCACTAATAATTAAAGAAATACATAATAAAGTAATTCTGAGGTTCTGCCTCACATCCATCAACAAATTAGTAAAGTTTGGGGTTTTGTTTGTTTGTTTGTTTTTCTAATGGCAAATGGCAAATGGCAAATGTTGGAGGGCCTGCAGGAAAAGAGAAACATGACACAATTTTGGTGGGGCTGTGAATGGGTTCATCATTCTGGAAATAAATTTGGAGTGATAATATAATAAAACATTTATTGATTTCCTGCTATGGGCCAAGCATTGTACTATTATCTGGGGAAAGAAAAGTAGACAAAAGACAGTTCTTGTCCTCAAAGAGCTCACAATCTAATGGACCAAGATAAGAACATGTTTTATTGGACTGTGCTAATGAGATTCAGAGGTTTTTCCTTCTTTCCTTTTCATCTTCCTTCCTCCCTTCCTCTCTCCCTTCCTCCCATATTCACTTTCTTTTTCCCCTCCTTTCCTCCCTCCATTCTTCCTTCCCTTCTTCCTTCCTTGTTTCATGTCTTCTTGTTTTGAGTAGATGGAGGGGGAAGAAAGGAAGGGGAGAAAGTAATGCTTGATAATAAAATACATTTTAAAAATTAAATTTTAAAGAATTATTATATACTATCAGAGAAGAGATGGTTATGAAATATTTTATATAAAATATCTATGCTGAAGCTTTCTTTTTTTCTCCCATCCTTTTAAGAATAAAAATGTTTTGTAAGGTTTTATTGTACACATTCATGCATCTGTATTAAAAAAAAAAAACAAAAACAACAACAATCTAACATTCTATGATAATAGATTGCTTACAATTTATAAAATTGGTTCAAAAAGATGAGAGAAAAAAACAACACTTTATTTAATGGTGTTTTTCCCCCTCAAGCAAACTATTTTCAAAAGACTATTTTTTTTCAGGTCACAAATAAAGTTCAACTCTAGTTTTTCAGACTAGTTTAAGAAAATTCTACTACCTAGATGAATTTTAACAGCAAAATCAGAACTGTGAATCTTCAAATTAAACATTTTCAAAATGTTTTTTTTTTCCCCAGTCATTTAACATTTTGTCAGATGTTTAAATTGACTGTCCCCAGAGAAAATCCTGAGGATAGGAACATTGTTTTGTTTTGTTTTTTTAGAAAATTTTTTCTTGAAAACACGTCTTGGATTCTTTTCAGTAACTACTGATGATAATTTAAACTTCTTTTAGAAAAAAATAGATTTAAAAATTTCTTCTTAGTCATCTCTATTAGCCTTCCATCTGTTAAGTAGTATGTGAGGCTGTGCATACCCTTTGACCCAGCAGTGTTTCTATTGGGCTTATGTCCCAAAGAAATGATAAAGGAAGGAAAGGGCCCCACATGTGCAAGAATGTTTGTGGCAGCCCTTTTTGTAGTGGCTAGAAACTGGAAACTGAATGGATGCCCATCAATTAGAGAATGGCCAAACAAATTATGGTATATGAATGTTATGGAATATTATTGTTCTGTGAGAAATGACCAGCGGGATGATTTCAGAGAGGCCTGGAGAGACTTGCATGAACTGATGCTGAGTGAAATGAGCAGAACCAGGAGATTATTATACACGGCAACAACAATACTATATGAGGATCAATTCTGATGGACATGGCTCTCTTCAACAATGAAATGTTTCAAACTAGTTCCAATTGTTCAGTGAAGAAAGCCATATACACTCAGAGAGAGGGATGTGAAATGTGAACTACAACATAACATTTTCATGCTCTCTATTGATGTTTGCTTGCACTGTGCTTCCTTTTTCTGATTTTTCTTTCTTGTAGATATGATTTTTCTTGCACAAAAATAGGTGTG